>JAWPHD010012568.1:0-74946 GCA_037043455.1 Cyrtodaria siliqua
GTTGTGGGGTGGGGGTGGGGGAGAGTGGTGAGGGGTGGGGGGTCCCATAAGAAACCTTGGTTCATGGGTTCATTTTTTTCTTTGATTGGGAGCTTAGGGGCCCTTGTTGGATCAGTTTTACATAGAGTTAAGGGAAGAAGTTCAAAAATCTTCTCTGAAACTACAAGAGATAAAGGTTTAATATTTTTTATGTATTATCAGCTTATACCAGTTTTGTTCAAATGGTGACCCTGTGGTGAAATTTGGCCCCACTCCAGGGTCACATGTTTTACATAGACTTATATAGGGAAAACTTAAAACATCATCTGCTCTGAAACTACAAGAGCCAACAGTTTAATATTTTGTATTTACACTCAGCTTATGGTCCTCTACCAAGTTTGTTCAAATGATGACACTGGGGTCAAATTTCGCTCTGCCCCTGGGTCACATGTCAAACTTGGTTTGAGTGTTTATATTTGTAATGTTTATATATGAAACAACGCCTACCCTTTGACTCATGTTCAAGTCTTGACATGTTTGAAGTCCTAAAACAGGCATGACATCATGATCTACTACTTGAAACTCAATTAGATGAATTGTGTGTTTGTACTCACAGTCTATAAGTGTCCTTCCAACAGTATGTATCCTCTTTCCAGTGAACTAAGCAATTTTTTTGCTTTACTTCTGGTCATTTTCTTACATCCTAATGCCCCATAAAGTGATTTTGGTATCACATTACACTGAGCACCAGTATCCAACTTGAATTTCACTTTTCTATCACATATGAAAAGATTGCTGTACCAGTCTCTGTCTTTTCTTCGTTCGTGATCCACGCTTCCGACATAGAAATGCGATTCATTTTCATATTCTGAATCTGATTCATCAATGGCGTGCATTTTCTTTGTTTGTGGCCCTTTCATTTCCCTTGGTTTCCTCTGAGGGTTTCCAGCAGAAGCATTGAGACACATTTGTTGCAAAATGATTTCTAAAATTGCATTTGTTGCAAATTTGTCCTTTTGCTGGACATCTATCTGGGTCATGATAGTAGCCACATCTTGTACACTGCGAATTATTTTGTTTTGGCAACTGCTGAGTTTTCTTCATTTTTACCACTTCAACATGTGTCGATTTGTCTTCACTTATGCATTATAAGTGAGTTTTGCTTACTTCGCTCGCCCTACAAATATCCACAGCTTTTACAAGGTTCAAGTCCGAGTCTCTAAGTAGCCTAGCTCTCACCATTTTGTCATTTACTCTGCATACAAGTCTGTCCTTTATCAGACTGTCGCACAGCTCCCCAAATTTACATGTAGATGCTTTATTGCGAAGATCTGTTACATATTGATCAATTGTTTCTCCCACGCATTGGCTTCAACGCCTCTGGTCCAATTACATGCAAAAAGGTTGACGATTTGATTTTGTCGCTTTTCTTCGCAATCCCTGATGCTGTGAGGTATAAATCAAACCTCTGATACCATTTTCGCCAATTTTCTGCTAAATTTCCCTCAAGCCTTAATGCTTCTGGCGGTTTAAGATTATCCATTGTCTTGTTACAGTTATCTTCAAAAACAATTTCACCAATATCCTGTTAATAGAGTCAAAAAAAAATTTACTTGTTATGGCCCTCTTCCCGAAGTGGGGGACATATTGATTTGCAAATGTCGGTCTGTCTGTCGGTCGGTCGATCCATCCCGAAATCTTCTTGTCTTTGCGAGAACTCAAGAACGGCTGGCACTACAAACTCGAAACTTGGCAGGAATGTTTGTGTCATGGTCTAGTTGTGCACCTCCCCTTTTGGGTAGATTCTCATAAGAAATGTGGTTGCCATGGTAACAAAACATACAAAAAAAATGTCGGTCGGTCCATCCCAAAATCTTCTTTGCGATAACTGAAGAACGGCTGGCACTACAAACTCGAAACTTGGCAGGAATGTTTGTGTTATGGTCTAGTTGTGCACCTCCCCTTTTGGATAGGTTCGCATAAGAAATGTGGTTGCCATGGTAACAAAACTTGTAACAAACCACTAAAAATCGCCTGTCTTCGCGATAACTCAAGAACAGAACTACAAACTTGAAACTCGGCAGGAATGTTTGTGTCATGGTGTAGTTGTGCACCTCCCCTTTTGGGTAGATTGGCTAAAGGAATGTGGTTGCCATGTTGATAAAACTTGTAAAAAAATCACTAAAAATCGCTTCTCTTCGCGATAACTCAAGAACAGGTGGCATTAGGTCTATATAAAATACGTATATGGTGCATATTTGATATTGGTGCATATTTATACATAAAATACTTAATGTGCATATTCGATAGTATATAGTATTATATTATACGAACCATACAGTAGAAGTGTGCTGAAAAAAATAAATAGTTTAGCAAGTAAATTGCATGTCAAATTCATTTGCGCATATTCTAAGCCATGCGTAGCAGTCATTAACAATATAATTAACATAATGAGCAGTGCATATATAATGACAAGGTTAAGTATCTGTTGATTTTGTATGTTTTTTATAACTTGAAACCCAGAACTGTTATTTAGTGACGTTTTACCATGTTCTTTATCATATTGAAATATGAAATACGCTGTTTTAAGTAAATGGGAGATAACTCAGATCACAACAAATCAGTGAAAGAGAAGATCACCCTATGTCATGCAAAAGTTCTATAATACTTCACATTATAAAATTGCATTTAATTTCTTTAAGCTAAATTGCTAAACTTATTTTATTTTTTTCAGTATATATGCATAGTTGAAAATATACAAATGCATATCTTTACATAAAATGCATGATTTAACATTTTCCTTCTCCAGTAATCTGTTTGCAGAGTAACATCATATTATTATTGTATACTTTCATATTGTCCCGTTTAGTTTGCATTGAGCTAAGCGTGCAATATTCTACGATATTGCACGCATTGATATTGCACGGGAACTTTTGCTCGAGCTTGCTAAGAGCCGCGAAATAGAAATAAGGAACTACTTTCAAATAAAAATAACGGAATCCTTCCTATAGTGTCAACAAAAAAATACGAGTTTTTTTTCAACCTTTTATGGCAAAAATTGATAAAATAATTCAAATGGTCCCTCACCCACTGTTTTTAACGTTATCGAATAGTAAACGAACTTCAGAAAAACGCTTGATGTTTTTAATGACGTCATCCGACGTCGACGTCGTTTTCGCGCAAAATAATCATCCACACAAAATGAAACTGAATGGCAAGATAGGAATTCCATCAAAAGCTATAAAAAATAACACAAATACAATGAAAAGTAATAGTCATACAATTAACATTGATCAAAAACAATATGAAAGTATACAATAAAAAAGTTATTAAATTTGTATGGCTAAATATTACTTGGAACTCGTTATTTTGGCGCAGGACGACTCGCAAGCTCATCGTCCTTTGCCAAAACAACTCGTTCCAAGTAATATTTAGACATACAAATGCAATAACCTATATTATTGTTATATGTATATTTAAAACAAGATACTTGACACAATAAGAATGTAGTGAGTTACATGTTTATCAAAAATGAATATACACACTTTGCATGATACCGGTAAATAATATCAATATGTGAAAATTTATATATGTATGGGTTCAATCCTCCTTGGTGCCACTGAGTTCCGTCGGTGTGTTCTTGGGCAAGACACTTTCCTTCAGCCTCGTCCGTCGGATGGGGACGTAAACCGGGCGGTCCCGTGTATCGGTCTATCCTCCGAGCACGTTAAAGAACCATAGGAATCTATTCGATAATAAGAGTAGGGCAGGTTCCCGGATTCCTATGTATCCTTTCTCTCTGTCTGGGACGGCTCTAAATAACCTATACTGTGTTGATGAGCCGTTAAACAACATTCAATTCAATTCTGCATGAATATGTTATGGAAGCTTCAGAAAAATAAAAAATAAAATAAAAAAAGAACAGCTGGCACTATGAACCCAAAACTCAGCAGGAATGTTTTCCTCGTGGTGTAGTTGTGCACCTCCCCTTTTGGGTAGATTCACTTAAGAAATGTGGATGCCATGGTAACAAAACTTGTAAAAAATCACTAAAAATCGCTTGTCTTCGTGATAACTCAAGAACAGCTGGACTACAAATGCCAAACTTGGCAAGAATGTTTGTCTCATGGTGTAGTTATGCACCTCCCGTTTTGGGTAGATTCACACAAGAAATGTGGTTGCCATGGTAACAAAACTTGTAAAAAAAAAATCACTAACAATTGCTTGTTATTTTTTAAAACAATTTTTTTTCATAGACAACCTTGGCTAATGGGTTCAATTTTTTTCTAAATATTTTTTTTTGATTTAAGGGTGCCCTCTGCTGAGGTTTTGGATTTTTGCACTTCCGGAAATTTACATTTGTTATATTTCAAAAATTATAATAAAACTGGAAAAAATAATTATACAGTAACAAACTTATGCCCAATAGGGATATTTTAGTGCAAAAAAATTAAAAAAAAATTAGATTTTTTTTTTTACCTCACATATTGTGCCCAAAATTGACAATTTTTAACATAAGCCAAAATAGGGGGTAGGGGTACAAAAGATGGTATTTCTCAAAAACCATTTAAGATATTCACTTAATTTAAACTTTATTACAAAGACATGTGTTAGCATATACATAGACAGGAATAAAAAGTATTTTCCTATTATTTGTTACAGACCTATGCCGTTATATGTCAGAGCTCGTCGAAATCTAAAAAAGCACATTTTTTTCTCAGTTTTTATTGAATATCTTTCTTATATGCACACCGACCCCCAATTTTTATTTTTTCATTCTGATACTCAGGTCTTGTATATATTGTAGACAAAATATCTCAAAAAGTTATCTGTTCCTTTATCATGAAAAATTTATGGATCACAAATTTAAAAATGCAATTTATAGTAAACTGGGTGGGGTAATGACAAGGGATGTACTAATTTTTCAGATGGTGATAAAAATACCCCAACCCTTAATTTTTCGTCCTAAAGTATGATCTATTACATTAAAAAAGACGGAAAATCGATACCTGTTCTGCAAACCACACTACACACATGTAAGTTGCCATACACAATTTGCAGCTGATTCAGAATTTAAAACCGCACTGTGAGAGTGTATTACTAAAGATTAATTTTGCGAAAAAGTTAAATCACCGACCCATCATTATTTTTTCAGAAACTAACTAGTAATATGTAAGTCTTCATAAAAAACAGGGAAATAAAAAATTCTATCTGTTCTGATATTCACCAGAGGGCACCCTTAAATTGTTTTTTTGGGTTTTTTTAATTTAATATCAGCTTTTGAATCTGCTACCAAGTTTGTTCAAATGGTGAACCTGGGGTCAAATTTGGGCCCGCCAGTAGAACGATACAGGCCCTCTTGGGCCTCTTGTTTTTAATATACAAGTATGTTGTGATGTTATTTCTATATTTAAACCTAAATAACAGTATTAATTTAAAATTATTTTTGAAATTACCTCCCTTCATTGAATGTATATTAAATTTGATTCTAATTAAAAAAAATACATTTATGATTTATTTTCACTCTTTAAACTCAAACTATTGAATAATTTTAACATATGGGATACATTATTTTGATGAAGAATATGCAAATTAAGCAACCCATGTGAAAACTAAAGGTAAAATACCTACATATATAAATGTACATGTATAAGGATAACTGCCAATGATACACTATGTATATGTGAAAACTCAGTAAAATTGCTTGGCTTCCATAACTCAAAAACAGCTGGCACTCAAAACTTGGCAGTACTGTTTGTGTCATGGCTGTTGAAGGCGGGCATATATGTTTTACAAATCTCTTGTTTATATTATTTTCCCATTGTAATAGTACCAACACTAACATACCTTGGGAGATTCAGCTAGTATACTCTCCTTTGCATTGGTTATAAATTACTATGTAATATTCTATTCTAACATATTTTAAACGAAATGGTAAATAAGTCCGCTGACCAGGGAGCATAAAGTGGTAGCAAAAAGAAAAATATAGTCAGAGGAGGTTCTGAGCTTGATTAATACATACGTAACAAAATTAATGTGTGCTATAAAAGTGAATAAAGACACATTTCCAATAAGAAAAAAATATTGGACCTTTCCATTTTAAATCAGGGCCTGTCCATTTCAAATCAGGGCCTGTCCATTTCAAATCGGGGCCTGTCCATTTTCAGAAGCAACAAGCCCTGGGCCTGTCTCTTAAAATAATTTTCTTTGAGCACTGGATTGGTAATGATAAATATATGTACCAGAAAAATAATGTCGTCAGCATTTGTTCAGACTGTGGAATAGCTGTCTTCTATTGAGGTACACCGGATGCATGCACAATTAGCTCCATCTACCACACCGAATGCTTGCACATATTTAGCTCTACCTGTCGAAATGTGAAGTTTATTCGAAATTAGATGCTATTTCTTTTCACCAGAAAGCATCAGGTTAATATAAATATATTTGTATGAAGTTATCCCTGAAGGGTATACATGTATGACTGGGATATAACCACAGGGCCCCTGCAGAGAGGAGGGATAGAGAGGAGAAGAAATAGTGTTGTAGTATTTGTATATATAAGTATTTATGTATACATATACTGCAGTATTTATATATACATATACTATAACACTATTTCTTATTTATATATACATATACTACAACAAATATCCTTTATTTGGCATGTGCTAAAAAGCTAAGTGGAGTTGTGGAGTGGAGTGGATAGGTGGAGTGGAGTAGCATAAACTTAACAATTTGATGTTGATTCCAAAATATTAATCAATTAAATAATGCATGCATTGACTTTGAAACACAACAAAAATGATGTATACAGCGTCAAAAAGGTTAAGCGAAAAATGTACTGTATCTGCTGTGTTTTTTGGTTATATCCACAGGCCGCACCTGGCCCCTACAGGAGAGAGAGAAGAGGATAGAGAGAAGAAGAAATAATGTTGTAGTATATGTATATATAAATAAGAAATAGTGCTGTATCACTGGAGGCCTTCAGAGCTAGCCTGGGCATATGCCAACCAGTGATCGAAGGCACACACTAGACAGCCATATACCGTGTATATAGTTTTAAACTTTTAACCTGTACCTAATCTTGATTGCTGTGTTTGCCCAGGCATGATGAGTCAACGCTGGACTAAATATATTCTTATACAAGAATCCAGTCCATATAACGGAAGAAGAAGAAGAAGAAAACAGCATGGCGCATTTCGGTGTACCAGTCACGTGACCGTCATATACCGCATATGCTGATCGGCAGATACAATAAAGTGCACCCATTATATCTAGGTGCTGATTTAAACCCTTGACAAATACTTCAAGATTGCTGTGTGACAGATGTTAACATGTTGCTTACCATTGAGTGTACCCGATGACTACCATAGATACCAAAGGTACCTTCTTATACTTCCTACTATCAGGGACTCATATACTCATGTAATATAGACGGGTCCTGATACTATACTGTCCTGAAATTCACCCATAACTCACAAGCTTACTTCCAAAAAAAAAGAAAAGAAAAAAAGGTAAAGGAAAGCTTTATTTTACACCAACAATTAACATTAACTATTGTGTGACAGCAATGTATCCTGGCCCCGACGTTGACTAACATCTGCATACCTTACCGCCAGCAATTGTCCAGTACCCATTTACAGCTTGGTCGACTGACAATGCTGATCAATTGCCTTGCCCAAGAACACAATTTTGGTAATGGCTCCAGCCAGGATTGAAACCAGAGGCATTCGCTCCGAAGGCAAGCATCCTAACCACTGCACCCATGGTGTGGCCCATAGCATGGTGGAATTGAAATCCGGAGGACATGGGCCCAAGCCTCACCATTGTGACTGAGTTTTATCAGTGTGCTCTTGGGCAAAACAGTTTCCTTAGGCTTAGCTTGGTCCATCAGATTGGTCAGTCTGTAGGTAAGTTTAGGACAGGTTCCGGATATGTTTACCCTCTCTCTGGGTTTCTCTAAGTAAACTATAATGTGTTTATAAACAGTTAAACAACATTCAGTTTCAAATTCACGTAAATACAGACGTTCGGAAACCTAAGCGACTATTTGCGATTATAACGAAAAAGTGAATATTACGCACCGACAAGAGGTTGCAAAAAAATAAAAAATAATAGCAAACACGTGTAAGTCTATAATTTATATCAATCTCAGGCATTTGTTTTAAAAATTTGATTCTCTCTGCGTTTAAACTTTCATTTTGTTTAGCTTTTTGAAGATAAACAGATTTTCAAAATAGAATTTAGATAATGTTATGTGTTTTCGAGACAGCGAATTTAAGTTAAAATTGTCGTCAAAGTTCAACCTAAGCTTTAACCATCATGTACAACGAGTGACATCCAACGCAAGCAAACCCTTTTGTTTAATTCAGACATATGCTGGTTAACATCAAGGCATTCGTGAGGCAGCATACAAGACAATACCACTGGTTAGTCCCGCTCGAATGCGTCCATCCCCGTCATCCTGCAATCTCACAAACACACTTGCAGAGGGGTAGGATCCCCCTATTGTTTTCATTTTGTCATTTTTTATCATGCTCATTCAAGGTCTTTATCATGACACCACGTATGCAAACGTGTGTCTCCATCATAAATGGAGTGTCACTATAGAATTTGCAGCAACTCTGCAGTTCTGCAGGTAAGAAAGTTCTAGGCCTATTCTCCATGACCATGTTTTATCTTGATTTAATTTGAGGATGAGCCTGGTACGTTCATTCATGTTAGGCTCCATATAACCTATCATGTGTTGGTGCACCTTAAAACGCAATTCAATTCGAATGTGTCCACATAATTCATGGAGCCCCACACATTACTAACACATATATAGAAATAGTCTAACGCAAGGCCGTCTTATGCACCACAAAGTCTATTATTCAGTGTCTTTCAAAGATGTAGCAGCTGGTACCAGTCTTTTATTGTGCCTTCAAATATGTAGTGCAGGGTTCCAGTTTCTTATTGTGCCTTCAAAGATGGAGCAGCTGGTTCCGGTCTCTTATTGTGCCTTCAAAGATGGAGCAGCTGGTTCCAGTCTCTTATTGTGCCTTCAAAGATGGAGCAGCTGGTTCCAGTCTCTTATTGTGCCTTCGAAGATGGAGCCACTGATTCCATTCTCTTATTGAGCCTTTAAAGATACAGCAGCTGGTTCCAGTCTCTTATTGTGCCTTCAAAGATGGAGCAGCTGGTTCCAGTCTCTTATTGTGCCTTCAAAGATGGAGCAGCTGATTCCGGTCTCTTATTGTGCATTCAAAGATGTAGGATGAAAATCCAAAGGCTACCCCTAAAAAATTCTGGTCATATATTAATAGCCTTAGGAATGGACAAAATAACATATCGTCCTTAAGAGAAAATGGTATCCTGATGACGGACAGTAAAGAGAAAGCTAATATTCTCAACAATCAGTTTCACTCGGTTTTTACGGAAGAGGGTGAAACAAGTCTACCACAATTAGGAAAAGGTCAACACCCAAATATGAATGACATCTACGTATACCCAAATGGTGTAAGGTCATATCTTGGGAAACTAAATCCCAATAAAGCTTCCGGCCCAGACACTATCAATGCACGCACACTTAAGGAATGCTGCAATGAATTGGGTGACATCCTTACAGCTATATTTAATAGGTCATTCCAAACCGGACAAGTCCCTGACGACTGGCGCAAAGCCAATGTGGCTCCAATCTATAAGAAGGGGGAAAAGTATGACCCCTCTAATTATAGGCCGGTCTCACTAACATGCATATGCTGTAAGGTTCTAGAACATATCCTAGTTAGTAATATTATGAAGCATCTACACACAAACGACATACTTGTTGACTTGCAGCACGGTTTCAGAAGCAGACGTTCTTGTGAAACTCAGTTGGTTCAATTTATTCATGACATAGCGCTAAATCTAGACAAAGGTTACAATAAGAAGCACAAACAGACAGACGTTATTGTGATGGACTTTGCCAAAGCCTTCGACAAAGTCACTCACAAGCGACTACTATACAAACTAAACCACTACGGTGTAAGAGGGACAACCAACCGTTGGATCGCCTCATGGTTATCAGACAGGACACAAGAAGTAGTACTCGACGGAACGCACTCCGATCCAGCTCCAGTTATATCCGGTGTCCCCCAAGGCTCCTGCCTGGGTCCCATTCTTTTCTTATTGTTCATTAACGACCTCCCTGTTGGTATATCGTCAAATGTTAGGCTTTTTGCAGATGACTGTGTCCTCTACAAAAATATATATTCCCATCAGGACCACATTGAACTACAGACCGACCTACAGAAACTTGGTACATGGGAGCAACAGTGGCTCATGAAGTTCAATGTGTCCAAATGTCACTCAATGAGAATAACACGACACCGACCAGACAAGCAATTTAATTACCGTTACACCTTACATGGACAGACCAGGGCTTTTTCCCACAAAATTGGGAAGAGGCCCAGGCCTGTCCATTTTGGGAAAAAAGAACGCGCTTATTTCTCATTTTGGGAAAAATACAAGATTTCATAAATTAAGTAAATATGACATTAATATACTTTATTTATATTGTCATCCATTATTTACCATAATTATTAACTTTTCCAAGTCGGAATTTACTTAGCAGACAAAAACACAGCAGAATTCATGCTTTTTCTTAAATTCTGAGATACTGCTGTTTTCCAATTGGGAAATATTTCTGCCACAGTTGGGGAAAAAAAGTCCAATTTTCAGTTGGGAAGAGGCCCTTCACAGGCCTCTGTTATATAAGGTAAAAAAGCCCTGCAGACGCTTGACGAGGTGAAAGCAACAAAGTACCTGGGGGTTACAATCACTGATACACTAGACTGGACGCCGCACATCCAAACTATAACCAACAAGGCAACAAAAACTCTTGGCTTTTTACGCCGAAATCTGTCACTCGCCCCCAGGGAAACTAAGGTAAATGCTTACCAGACTTTAGTTCGTCCTCAACTTGAATATGCCTCCACAATTTGGAATCCCCATACCCAGGTTAACAAACATAAAATTGAGATGGTACAAAGAACAGCAGCTAGATGGACATGTAGGAGATGGCATAATACCAGTCATGTTGGGGACATGCTTGACGATTTACAGTGGTCAACCCTAGAGCAAAGACGTACCAACTCATGTTTAACATTCTTTTACAAAATACATAATGGACTAGTTGACATTGACAGAGACCGTTATCTTATGACTAATAAAGCGACTAGATACTCAAAAAGAACATCCCATCTACAACAATACGATCGACACTGCCTCAACTGATCTTTTAAAGTTTTTATTTTTTCCAAGAGTAATACCACTTTGGAATGCTCTTCCAGAATCTACTGTTTCCATGACTACAGTAGATTCTTTTAAGTCTAAACTTAATTAGACTTATAAAATGAGAGTTGACTATACACACAACTCTCGCATCATAATTGTAATTAGTTTTAATGTTAAGGTCAGTAGTCATTTGTTTTTAATTCTACAATTCATCTTTAGACACTGTACTTAACTTTTAATAAATATACAGTTTCTGGCTGCATATATGCCACCAGCCTGTCGTGATGATCAGAATTGATCGGTGACAGTAAAGGAAGAAAGTAGTGCAGGGTTCTATTTTCTTATTGTGCCTTCAAAGATGGAGCATCTGGTTCCAGACTTCCAGTCATTGTGCCTTCAAAGATGGAGCCACTGATTCCATTTTCTTATTGAGCCTTCAAAGATGCAGCAGCTGGTTCCGGTCTCTTATTGTGCCTGCAAAAGTGGAGCAGTTGTATTTTTTGTGTGCGCTCCTTGTCTGGAAAGTTACAAAACATTGAGAGCCTTTGGTCCAGGTAGTACTTCGCTGGATGTATCGGGTTCTGTCAATGTTGACCAGGGCCCAGTTGTTCAAAGATTGGTTAAGTTAACCGAGCGTTAAGTCAACATTTCAGATCTCTCTAAATTTCTGATAAATGAATATTTCTGCCAGAAATTGAGCATGTGAAAGTAGTATGTTAAGAGTAAATGCATACCTATTAAAAATGTTTAGTTGTACAAAACATATTTTATGAAAAAATAAACTTTGAAAGTTTACACTAACCAAGGATTAAGCTAACCGATCTTTGAACAGCTGGGCCCAGGCCATGTGGTCTTTTGTAAGGGCCTTGGTTAGGCAGACATACTACTCATCTTTCATTTTAATTGGGATCCCATGCTGTTGAGGCATACTGTAGAGATGATCTAACTCTAGTGGTGTTAGTGGTGTTGGTGATGTGTTTAGGCCAGGACAAGGCATAATCATTTGTAATGGTGAGTCTGGAGTATCGGTACATACTTGCATGCACAGTTTTGCTTTTATGTATGTTGTCTGTATCATATTCTTCTTCTTGGATTGTGTGTTTCAATGTTCAATGCATCATGATGCATTCTGCAGCTTAAAAACTTTTTGGAATTTGGATATGTCAGTTCCCACTCGTACAGCGCAAAGGTTAGTACACATATAGTGAAAGAAGTGAAGGTGAAACAATCCATTACTTTTATCGGGGAGCTACCCAATTTTTAACAAAATTCACTGATTCAGAAAAGCTAGCCAGTTAACCTTTAATCTCGTGTTCAATGAAGAAACATTTCTATATTACGTAAAATAGTAAACAGTTCTTTATTACAAGATTAAATATAAACCTTATTCAACATTCTCTTTCAGGGAATCAGAATGAGTGAAAGGAAAGGCAGAAAGCGTTCCAAGGCATACTACATAAAGTGTGCCGCTGGAGGGAAGAAACAAAGGCGAGTGAACGACCTAGATGCTGGTATGAAAGGGTTCCTCGTCACGTGTAACAAGTACGAGAAAGAGACAGTGAGAGAGATGTACAATCTACTCAATGAATATGCAGACCTGATGTATGGACCTGAGGTGATTATATCTTTCTTTACTGAACTTGTGCCATTGTTAATTTGTAAAGTGTAAAATGATTTCTCACAAATTGCGATGTGGGAGTGTAATAGAGCCATGATATATTTATCATATTGCACTAGTGATTTCCAAAAAATATGCAAACGAAGGCCGATTCATCGTTCGGCTTTTCCAATCAGCTTGGTACATCGGAATTGCCTCATTGATTTCCTTGCCGTTTAAATACTGCTTTATGGAAATCGACGAGGTTGTTCGATGTCATACACAGTGAACTGACAAACATACGACGTCGTCATGAGAAAGTTGTATATAATAATACAGACAGCTGACTAATAAATGTTACTTATTAAACATTTTTGAAGAAAACGCGTTTCCTCTGGGCTACTAGTAGCGACCAGGAGCTGGGCAAAATGTCAAGTTGTGCTCTTGTAAAATTAAAAATATATATATATAATTTATATATATATTATGGTTATACAAAAAATCTAAATTAATTGAATTTTGACTCTCTTTTTCAGGATGGGATGACAAGTTGTCCGTCGTCCATCTGTTAACCTTTTCTCGTTAAGCCGATAGGGCCTTCAATTTTTATCCAATCTTTACCAAACTTTGACAGGTTGTTAATATCAATGAAAGCTCGGACAAGTTTGAAAACCAGCCAGATCGGACCAGTATCGGCGGAGTTATGGTCCTTGATTTAGTTAAAAAATGCTAAATTTTGCCTTGTTAAGACGATAGAGCCTTCATCTTTCACTCGATATTTACCAAACTTTACCAGATTGTTACTATCAATAAAAGCTTGGACAAGTTCAAAACCAGCTAGATCGGACCAGTATCGGCGGAGTTATGGCCCTTTATTGAGTTAAAAATGCTTTATTTTGCCTCGTTAAGACGATAGGGCCTTCATCTTTCACCTCATCTTTACCAAACTTTACCGGATTGTTACTATCAATGAAAGCTTGGAAAAGTTCAAAAACCAGTTAAAACGGAGTTGTGGACCTTGATTTAATTAAAAATGCTATATTTTGCCTCGTTAAGACAATTAATATGTCGCCAGTTGTCATTTATCCATTTCAACCAATCAAACCAGAATGATACCTCCAACATGCAACAGCACGTGTATAAAGCACGTGCAACTATGTTATATAAACTATTGTCAGTATACTCCGAAATCATCAATAGGGCGGAGATATCTAAGTACTGGCAACATGTCAATAGGGCCTTCATTTTTCATCTGATCTTTACCAAACTTTACCAGATTGTTAATGTCAATGAAAGCTCGGACAAGTTCGAAAGCCAGCCAAATCAGACCAGTTGAATTGAATTGGGTTTTAAGGTGCACCAATACAAAAAGGTTATATGACGCCTAACAGGCATGAACATGCCAGGCTCATCCTACATCATGTACATCGAGATAAAATATGGAAAATGGGCCTAAAACCTTCTCACCCTGAACTGCAAAGTTGCTGCAAATTCTATCGTAGAAACTCCATTTACGCTGGAGCCACGTTTATTGTTTTTCTGCCACTGCTCTTTTTGATGTGAGCGAGATGGCACCTGAAACAATGCAGGGATCATGATGCAGACCTTTAATGAACATGAACAAAAAATGATAAAATGAACATGAGTTTGTGGGGATTTTACCCCTCTGCCTACCCCACAAAGGTATCTGCAGTGGCCCTATTCTTTGCCCCGTGACCAAACGTGGGCCCTTGATTTAGTAAAAAATGCTATATTTTGCCTCGTTAAGACGATAGGGCCTCCATTTTTCATCCGATCTTTACCAAACTTTACCAGATTGTTTGTATCAATAAAAGCTCGGATAAATTCGAAAATCAACCAAATCAGACCAGTAACAGCAGAGTTATGGCCCTTGATTTAGTTAAAAATGCTATATTTTGCCTCAGCCTTCATTTTTCATCCGATACCAAATTTGACCAGAATGGTAATGTCAATAAAAGCTCGGAAAAGTTCGAAAACAAGCCAAATCGGACCAGTAACAGCAGAGTTATGGCCCTTGATTTCGTTAAATATGCTATATTGTGCCTTGTTGAGGCAATAAGGCCTTCATTTTTCATCTGATCTTTACAAACTTTACCAGATCTTTTTACTTTTTTTTCTTTCTTTTATTATTTTTTATCATGTTTATATGTCTATTTTTTTTTAACAAAAAATTATATATATTTTTTTTTTTTTAGTATCTCTACTGGCCAAGTTCGAAAACCAGCCAGATCGGACCAGTAATGGCGGAGTTATGGCTCTTGACTTAGTTAAAATTGCTATATTTTGCCTCTTTTAAGATGATAGTCACTCGCTTCATTGTAGTTATAAGAGCCATATTAGCCAGTAGAGCGCCACAGGCCCTCTTTGGCCTCTTTTTATTATCTCTACTGGCCAACTTGGAAAACCAGCCAGATCAGACCAGTAATGGCGGAGTTATGGCTCTTGATTTAGTTAAAAATGCTATATTTTGCCTCTTTAAGAGGATAGTCACTCGCTTCATTGATGTTATAAGAGCCATATTAGCCAGTAAAGCGTCCACAGGCCCTCTTGGGTCTCTTGTTTTTAGTGGGAGCTCAAGGTCACACTGAAGGTCATTATATGGGTTAAATACTCATTTTTTTCTTCACGAAAACTTAACATTGGCTATAATTTTCTCATTTCTTGATATTTCTTCATCAAACTTTCAATATATACTCATCATGACAACATCGGCATGACACACTGAAGGTCATTATATGGGTTAAACACTCTTTTTTTTTTTCTTCATGAAAACTTAGTTTTCTATAACTTTCTCATTTCTTTATCAAACTTTCAGTATATACTTCTCTAACATAGACATGGTCATACTAAAAGATAAAGGTCAAGGTCACACTGAAGGTCATTATATGGGTTAAAACTTAAATACTCATTTTTAGCTCAACTGATCAGAGATCAGCGGAGCTTATGCCGTGGTGCGGCGTCCGTCTGTCCGTCTGTCCGTAAACTTTTATTTGTAGCGACTTCACAGCTGAAACTACTGGATGGATATTCATGAAACTTTACAGAAATGTTGCCCATAAAGTCTAGTTGATCCTAGCAAAAATTCATGTTGATGTGAAATCCAAGATGGCCGCCAAAGCTAAAAATAGAGTTTTAAAATACAAGTTTGTAGCGACTTCTTCTTGAAAACTATAAGTGATATTGATATGGGACTTTTTCTAAAATGATCAGCATGACATGATGTTGATCCTAGTCAAAAATCGTTTTGATTCAACGTTAAACATGGCTGCCAGCGGCCATCTTTGTTTACATAGAGTTATAAAGTAAAAACTTGTAGCGACTTCTTCTCTGAAACTACTTGGCGGATTGTCATGATACTTTACAGGAATGTTGCTCTTGATGTCTAATTGATCCTAGAAAAATTTCAGGTCGGCCAGAAATTCAAGATGGCCGTCACAGCTAAAAATAGATTTTTAAAAAATAAGTTTGTAGCGACTACTTCTTGAAAACTATAAGTGATATTGATATGGGACTTTTTCTAAAATGATCAGCATTACATGATGTTGATCCTAGTCAAAAATCGTTTTGATTCAACATTAAACATGGCTGCCAGCGGCCGTCTTTGTTTACATAGAGTTATATAGTAAAAACTTGTAGCGACTACTCCTCTGAAACTACTTGGCGGATTGTCATGAAACTTTACAGGAATGTTGCTCTTGATGTCTAATTGATCCTATCAAAATTTCAGGTCGGCCGGAAATTCAAGATGGCCGTCACAGCTAAAAATAGATTTTTAAAAAATAAGTTTGTAGCGACTACTTCTTGAAAACTATAAGTGATATTGATATGGGACTTTTTCTAAAATGATCAGCATGACATGATGTAGATCCTTGTGGAAAAATATTTTGATTCGACGTTAAACATGGCTGCCAGTGGCCATCTTTGGTTACATAGAGTTATATAGTAAAAACTTGTAGCGACTACTCCTCTGAAACTACTTGACGGATGTTCATGAAACCTCACAGGAATGTTGCTCTTGATGTCTAGTTGATCCTAGAAAAATTTCAGGTCGGCCGGAAATTCAAGATGGCCGCCACAGCTAATAATTGATTTAAAATAAATAAGTTTGTAACGACTACTTCTTCAAAACAATAAGAGATATTGATATGGGACTTTTTCTAAAATGATCAGTATGACATGATGTTGGTCCTTGTCTAAAATCGTTTTGATTTGACCTTAAACATGGCTGCTTTGTTTACATAGAGTTATATAATGAAAACTTGTAGCGACTACTTCTTTGAAACTACCTGACGGATTTTCATGAAACTTCACAGGAATGTTGCTCTTAATGTCTTATTGATCTTAGCAAAATTTCAGGTCGGCCGGAAATTCAAGATGGCCGCCACGGTTAAAAATAGATTTTCAAAAAACAAGTCTGTAGCGACTACTTCCTGAAATCAAAATCAATCAGTAGAGCTTCAAGGTCATTGACCTCTTGTTTTCTTCATGAAAACTTACTCAGGCCAGTTTGTAAAGGTCATTTATCTTGGTCCAAAAAACCTTGTTATACTGACAAAACACTGACAGGCGACACATGTTCCACAGATCACCCATCTAGTTTGTATTTGAATTGTACCTTAATAGGTCATTTATCCGGGCAACGGTCTTTTTTTTAGAGGTAAATAAAATATATCTTACTTAAAAGTGAAAATGCTTGAAAATATTTTTTAAATAATCGGGTTTTAAAAGTTTAATATTAACATCTCAAGATTTATCAATATTCCAATATTTCTGTCTTGAAAAATGTCGACATTGTTTTTCACAGTTGAAAGCTGACAAGGCGGATGGAGAAAGTGACTCTGAGGAGGAAGACATGGAAAAGGCCATGGCTAAACACGTGTCTGAGATGAAACAGGCTGCAACGACTGAACGCCGCTTCCAGAACACAGACACAAAGGCAAAGAACTGCATCTTTATAAGGACCACAGTTGAGAACCCATGTGAACTCGCACACAAAATCTTCTCCGATATTGTTGAGAAACAGGTGCAGAAGGCTAGGTATGCCCTCAGACTTATTCCTATAATGTCAACATGTAAAGCAAATATGAACAGCATAACAGACACCGCTAAACTAATATTCAAACCGCATTTTGAGACAGAATTTGGTGTGGGTGTGAAGTATACGTCGGTTTGTAAAATCCGGAATAATCAGTCGGTGTCAAGAATGACAATTCTACCATCTCTTGGGAAAATAATCCGTGAGATGAATCCGCTGCATTTACTGAGTTACGATGAACCCGACTTGTGTATCGTTGTTGAGATCATACGCAACATATGTTGTTTGAGTGTTGTCAAGGATTACTTCACATACAGAAAGTATAACTTCCACGAGGTGTTAAAGAAAACTGATGAAGGTGACCACGACAAAAAATCTAGTGATGTAGATGAAAAGGAGCAGACAGACAACAAGGAAGATATTGCATGTGATATCCAAGAAACCGTAGCAGCAGATAAAGATATTGGGGTAGAGGCAGATGTTCAACTAAGCAGTGTTAATGAAAACAGTGAAAAAATAGATGGTGAGAAAGTTATTGTTGGTACAGAGAATGTGGCTGAAGGAATGAGCGAGTGTATACCAACCAAAGTTGATGACAACTCGGACGCTGAAAAGGATGAACATGACAAACATTAAAAGAAGATTTCCACAATTTGTATGATTAATCATTTTATAAGGAATACAATAAAAAAAATATGTGTCTGCTACCCAATGTGTATGTTAATCTGCAAACTCATGATTGTGTGTGTTTAGTTGGGGTGGGGAGAAATCCAATTACTATGTATTGTCTATTTATTGTTCATTAAAACGTAATGATTGATTATACTGAAATATTAAATAATCTTTTGGATTAAACATTCAGAAACATGTTCATAATACAAACACTTGTTATAAATGTCCCAGTATGAAGTTGATAGGACATCTGCGTCAACTTTTGATTAAGAAATATTTGTCATACCAGGTAGTTACTTCACCGTGTGGAAAAACTTCATACATACATTGCAGTGTGGATGTTTAATAAAGGCATGACATTAAAAGGACACACGGCAATCTTGATTTTTCAGTCATTAATATTAAAATAGCTATCCCGCCAAAAACAGCCAAATTGTACAACATATGTACACCGTTTCTAAACCTACTGACAAAGATGTATATAAAAATTACATATTTCGAGAATCCAAAACTCTATAGACACAATATAAACAGCTTTAACCAGCCAGGTCAAACCTTAAAATCGGAGAATCGAATTAAGAGTTACCAACTCGTAATTCATTTTACGCATATTCTGATAATTCAATCACTGGTATTTTAAGAAACCGTTGATGAGCCTATACTTCGGCACATATACATTATAATGGGACCTGACCACCTGGATGGAGTTTTGATATATGATTTTGTAGTGTAATTTTGTTGTTATTTGGTGGGTAAGTTTCTTTATAAGTATATTATGAAGTCGGACTTCGAAATTAGCCGATAGTCCGTAAAAGTCAAGTCAAATTTTGACAGCTTATATGATTGTGTCGGGTATGTTCAAAATTACAAAAAAATGTAATGCCAAAATGAATCGGAATGACATCTGACACAAAAATTAACGACTGCGTGTGAACTACTTCAAAAGTTGATTATTTTTAGCTCGACTATTCGAAGAATAAGAGAGCTTATGTAATCACCCCGGCAACAGCATCCCACATTCAGGTTTGCGTGTAAGCTGTGTGTCCAAGTCTATATCTCTTACATTTCTTACCCTAGCACAACCAAATTTGGCCATGGGCTTCCTTATAGCATTATCTTAAGGGCTGCATAAGCAATTTTGGTTCCTGTAACCTATGGGCTCCCATGGAACCCAAATTCTGATAGCCCTTAAATGTGTCTATTTCACATCAAATTTTGCGTGTAAGCTGTGTTTACAGGTCTATATTTCTTGTCCTAGTTGAACTAAATTTGGGAATTGGTTTCCTTATAGTATGTTGTAAAGGGTTGCTTAAGTAATTTTGTCTTCTGCAAATTCTGGGCTCCCATGGAACCGAAATTGTGATGGCCCATAAAATGTGCAATAAAGGCAGATCTAGGTTTACATGTAAGCATGTATATATCTATAATTTTGGTTTGGGATTTCTTATAGCATTATGCATCTTATTCATACTTCACCCATATTGGGGCATGGGTTCCCACCCCCGCCCCCACTCCCTCCCCACCACATCACACCTTTTTTTTTTTTACATATTTCTGTGTCGTTTTAGTCAATTCTTACACATAGCTTCTTACACATTTATGTTGCCCCCACTCTCCACCCGCCCCCTTTTTTTGTTTAGAGTAGGGCAGGTTCCCAGATTCCTATGTATCCTTCCCCTCTCTCTGGGGCGGCTCTTAAATAACCTATTCTGTGTTGATGAGCCGTTAAACAACATTCAACTGAATTTAGTCAATTCTTAAACATACATGTTGCCACCTTAAACATGCCCCCCCCCCCTCCCCTCCCCAGCACACCTCAAGAAGAAGTCGCTACAAACTTGTATTTTAAAACTCTATTTTTAGCTTTGGCGGCCATCTTGGATTTCACATCAACATAAATTTTTGCTAGGATCAACTAGACTTTATGGGCAACATTTCTGTAAAGTTTCATGAATATCCATCCAGTAGTTTCAGCTGTGAAGTCGCTACAAATAAAAGTTTACGGACAGACGGACGACGGACGCCGCACCACGGCATAAGCTCTGCTGATCTCTGATCAGTAGAGCTAAAAATTGAATTTCGAGTGGGGTGGAGGGGTGTGGGAAGGATTGAGTGGGGGAATGGGAGGAACATTTATGTTAGAAGCTATGTGTAAGAATTAACCAAAACAGGGGGGGTAGAGGTCGCGAGGTGGCAACATATACATGTATGTGTAAGAATTGACGAAGACAACACAAAAATAAAATATGTAAAAAAAAATATATAAAAAATAGTTTCGAGTTGGGGGAGGGGGTGGAGAGGGGGCAACATTTATGTGTATGAAGGGGGTAGGGGGGCGAGGTGGCAACATGTACATGTATGTGTAAGAATTGTCGAAGACAACACAAAAATATGTAAAAAAAAAATTGAGTTTCGAGTGGCGGGAGGGGGGAGAGATGGGGGTGGTGGAGAGGGGGCAACATTTATGTGTAAGAAGCTGGGGCAACATTTATATGTAAGAAGCTATGTGTAAGAATTGACTAAAACAACACAGAAATATGTAAAAAAAAGAGTATTGTTTGGAGTGGGGGGAGTGGGCGAGAGGCGGTGGGTTAGTGGGGAGGGGGCAACATATATGTGCAAGAAGCTATATGTAAGAATTGAAGCTATGTGTAAGAATTGACTAAAACAACACAGAAATATGTATAAAACAAGAGGTCAGTGACCTTGAAGCTCTACTGATTGATTTTGATTTCAGGAAGTAGTCGCTAAAGACTTGTTTTTTGAAAAATTATTTTTAGCCCTGGCGGCCATCTTGAATTTCCGGCCAACCTGAAATTTTGCTAGCAGAGCAACATTCCTGTGAAGTTTCATGAACATCCGTCAAGTAGTTCCAGAGAAGTAGTCGCTACAAGTGTTTACTATATAACTCTATGTAAACAAAGATGGCCACTGGCAGCCATGTTTAGAATCGAATCAAAATAATGGTTGACTAGGATCAACACCATGAAAAATAGATTTTTAAAATACAAGTTTGTAGCGACTACTTCTTGAAAACTATAAGTGATATTGATATGGGACATTTTCTTAAATGATCAGCATGACATGATGTTAATCCTTGTCAAAAATTGTTTTGATTCAACGTTAAACATGGCTGCCAGTGGCCATCTTTGTTTACATAGAGTTATATAGTAAAAACTTGTAGCAACTACTCCTCTGAAACTACTTGACGGATTGTCATGAAACTTTACAGGAATGTTGCTCTTGATGTCTAATAGATCCTAGCAAAATTTCAGGTCGGCCAGAAATTCAAGATGGCCGCCACAGCTAAAAATAGATTTAAAAAAAATAAGTTTGTAGCGACTACTTCTTGAAAACTATACGTGATATTGATATGGGACTTTTTCTAAAATGATCAGCATGACATGATGTAGATCCTTGTGGAAAATTATTTTGATTCGACGTTAAACATGGCTGCCAGTGGCCATCTTTGGTTACATAGAGTTATATAGTAAAAACTTGTAGCGACTACTCCTCTGAAACTACTTGACGGATGTTCATGAAACTTCACAGGAATGTTGCTCTTGATGTCTAGTTGATCCTAGAAAAATTGCAGGTCGGCCGGAAATTCAAGATGGCCGCCACAGCTAAAAATAGATTTAAAATAAATAAGTTTGTAGCGACTACTTCTTCAAAACAATAAGAGATATTGATATGGGACTTTTTCTAAAATGATCAGTATGACATGATGTTGGTCCTTGTCGAAAATCGTTTTGATTTGACCTTAAACATGGCTGCTTTGTTTACATAGAGTTATATAATGAAAACTTGTAGCGACTACTTCTTTGAAACTACCTGACGGATTTTCATGAAACTTCACAGGAATGTTGCTCTTAATGTCTTATTGATCTTAGCAAAATTTCAGGTCGGCCGGAAATTCAAGATGGCCGCCACGGTTAAAAATAGATTTTCAAAAAACAAGTCTGTAGCGACTACTTCCTGAAATCAAAATCAATCAGTAGAGCTTCAAGGTCATTGACCTCTTGTTTTGAATTGTTTTTTACATATTTCTGTAATGTTTTGGTCAATTCTTACACATATATAGCTATGTTGCCCCCACAACCCCCCTCCCCCACCACCAACCCATCAAAATTCATTTTTAGCTCTACTGATCAGAGATCAGCAGAGCTTATGCCGTGGTGCGGCGTCCGTCGTCCGTCTGTCCGTAAACTTTAATTTGTAGCGACTTCACAGCTGAAACTACTGGATGGATATTCATGAAACTTTACAGAAATGTTGCCCATAAAGTCTATTTGATCCTAGCGAAAATTCATGTTGATGTGAAATCCAAGATGGCCGCCAAAGCTAAAAATAGAGTTTTAAAATACAAGTTTGTAGCGACTTCTTCTTGAAAACTATAAGTGATATTGATATGGGACTTTTTCTAAAATGATCAGCATGACATGATGTTGATCCTAGTCAAAAATCGTTTTGATTCAACGTTAAACATGGCTGCCAGCGGCCATCTTTGTTTACATAGAGTTATATAGTAAAAACTTGTAGCGACTACTTCTCTGAAACTACTTGGCGGATTGTCATGAAACTTTACAGGAATGTTGCTCTTGATGTCTAATTGATCCTAGAAAAATTTCAGGTCGGCCGGAAATTCAAGATGGCCGTCACAGCTAAAAATAGATTTTTAAAAAATAAGTTTGTAGCGACTACTTCTTGAAAACTATAAGTGATATTGATATGGGACTTTTTCTAAAATGATCAGCATGACATGATGTAGATCCTTGTGGAAAATTATTTTGATTCGACGTTAAACATGGCTGCCAGTGGCCATCTTTGGTTACATAGAGTTATATAGTAAAAACTTGTAGCGACTACTCCTCTGAAACTACTTGACGGATGTTCATGAAACTTCACAGGAATGTTGCTCTTGATGTCTAGTTGATCCTAGAAAAATTGCAGGTCGGCCGGAAATTCAAGATGGCCGCCACAGCTAAAAATAGATTTAAAATAAATAAGTTTGTAGCGACTACTTCTTCAAAACAATAAGAGATATTGATATGGGACTTTTTCTAAAATGATCAGTATGACATGATGTTGGTCCTTGTCGAAAATCGTTTTGATTTGACCTTAAACATGGCTGCTTTGTTTACATAGAGTTATATAATGAAAACTTGTAGCGACTACTTCTTTGAAACTACCTGACGGATTTTCATGAAACTTCACAGGAATGTTGCTCTTAATGTCTTATTGATCTTAGCAAAATTTCAGGTCGGCCGGAAATTCAAGATGGCCGCCACGGTTAAAAATAGATTTTCAAAAAACGTCTGTAGCGACTACTTCCTGAAATCAAAATCAATCAGTAGAGCTTCAAGGTCATTGACCTCTTGTTGTTTACACATTTCTGTGTAGTTTTGGTTAATTCTTACACATACAGCTATGTTGCTCCTCCACCACCAACCCCCTCCCCCACAGCCCCCCCCCCCCTCCCCCACAGCTCCCCCCCCACCCTTTCTGTGGTTTTGGTCAGTTCTTTCACATATAATCACCCCCCCCCCCCCCCCCCCCACTCGAAACTCAATTTTTTACACATATATAGCTATGTTGCATGTAGCCCCCCCCCCCCACCCCACCCCACCCCACTCCCCACCCCCACCCAACAACCAACCATCCCATCATCGCTTTTTTTCATATGTCTGTGTTGTTTTGTTTGATCAATGATGCGTCACCACCCTGCCCCGAGTTGCCTTTCGACTACACATTTCTTTAAAATGACAGCAATTTTGGATTAAAACAGATAAAAATAATAAAATTTCACACATAATTTTATATCGGCCCGAGTTTCTATACAAGCCCCGTCCCCAAACTCCACCCCACATTGTTTTAGTCTTGTTTTCTGATGGTATATACCAGTTATATAATTTATTATCCTCTGAAAAATCGAATAGTCGAGCTGCGCTTTTCTCCGACAGCTCTTGTGTTTATACATTGCCAGAAATGACTCCGTTTCAGAACAGAGGGCTGGCGTGGCGCAGTCGGTAGCGTGGCGAATTTGTAACAGAAGGCCCCGGGTTCAATCCTCCGTGGTGCCACTGAGTTCCGTCGGTGTGTTCTTGGGCAAGACACTTTCCCTCAGCCTCGTCCGTCGGATGGGGACGTAAACCGGGCGGTCCCATGTATCGGTCTATCCTCCGAGCACGTAAAAGAACCATAGGAATCTATTTGATAATAAGAGTAGAGCAGGTTCCGGGATTCCTATGTATCCTTCCCCTTTCTCTGGGGCGGCTCTAAATAACCTATACTGTGTTGATGAGCCGTTAAACAACATTCAATTCAGAACAGACTGTTTTCAATTTTATTTGCCATTTTTGAACGAGGTTGGGGGACGAAGGAGCAATATTTATAGTCCTGATCATCTTCGACGCTTGATTGCTATACAAACGTCTTGACCTTTATGCAGAAACTAATTTGAAACCAGAAGCACATGTCCGTAATTTTTCTTTTTTTATTAAAATATTTTTGATCATTCAAATTTAGTTCTCTCTTTGTTTATTTATTAATTTATTGTCTTTCTGTATGACTTGGATAGAAGGTGCGTCTGTATCAACCAAACAGAAACGATACCAAAATCTCGGTAAAATTTAGAAGAAAGGTTCTAGATGTTTGTCTTGAAAACAAGCAAGCGTCGCAGATGATTTTGGCTTTTACAAATCAATACCGCGATGTGAACCCGACATGAATTGAAGGTAGTTTCCGGCTAATTTGTAACCTATGATGAGCCTTCTACGTTATTTTGAAGGAGTGAAACCCGACAGAAAAAGACGGATGATGACAATTAAAATAAAATGTCAGAAAATCGGTTTTCGTTCCTAAATAGTTCTTTATTTAACTATTTGAGATATTATTCTATATATAGAGAATGTTACTTTCTGTGACAATAAACATATTTCTGTTAACACCGGTATTTAGCTTGGGCGGTACATTTGGGTCCGTACCGGTACTTCGGCTCTTTCCGTGACGGGAGAAATATACGGAAATTATTGAAGAATATGTTTTATTTCTCTAATTGACGGGGGGGGGGGGGCTCCACCAAAAAAATTAACCTTCATATATAACCTTACATGTGTTGGAAATGACGTAAAACACCATACAAACAAACAGTTAAATGCAAGCAGGTTTAAAGTCAAAATGATACTGGAAAAATAAATCGAGATGCTAATTTCAATGCTCGGTAAACCCTTCAAGATTGCCATGCCTCTCTTTAATATCATAATACACTGGTGTAATAGATATGCAAATGAAGGCCAAATCATCGCTAGGTCTTTTCCGTTCAGTCGGTGTGCAATCAGAATTGCCTCGTTGATTTCCGTAATCGTTAAAAATATAGGAATACGGAAACCAATGATTTAGTTTCGTTGTTTGGTGTCTTACGGAGAAGACTGATGCAATACAGGACGCAGTGCTCACAGAAAAAAGTTTTGACAGACCCTGAATTAATATTGACAGTCCCTGAATTAATTAATACAGCAAAATTTGGCAAAAAGGGACAAAGTGGGTGGTCTGCCTCCACCACAAAAAATTAACCTTCATATATAACCTTACATGTGTTGGAAATGACGTAAAACACCATACAAACAAACAGTTAAATGCAAGCAGGTTTAAAGTCAAAATGATACTGGAAAAATAAATCGAGATGCTAATTTCAATGCACGGTAAACCCTTCAAGATTGCCATGCCTCTCTTTAATATCATAATACACTGGTGTAATAGATATGCAAATGAAGGCCAAATCATCGCTAGGTCTTTTCCGTTCAGTCGGTGTGCAATCAGAATTGCCTCGTTGATTTCCGTAATCGTTAAAAATATAGGAATACGGAAACCAATGATTTAGTTTCGTTGTTTGGTGTCTTACGGAGAAGACTGATGCAATACAGGACGCAGTGCTCACAGAAAAAAGTTTTGACAGACCCTGAATTAATATTGACAGTCCCTGAATTAATTAATACAGCAAAATTTGGCAAAAAGGGACAAGCCCCAACCAGATTTTGACAGGCCCCAGGCTTGGGGCTCTCCTATTTCGTGAGCACTGGGATGTCATGTATACATAAGTCAATCTTCTGTAACAATATACATAGGCAGCTACATTATATAAATATTGCACCATAGTGGATATCGTCAACCTGAGGAAAAATGTTGCACCTCGGTCAACATTATTTTCCTATCTGTCACCCTAACTGGGATGCCATATTTATTTTATTATACCGAAAAAAATAATCCAAGATGGCCACCACAGCTAAAAATAGATTTTTAAAAAACAAGTTTGTAGCAACTACTTCTTGAAAACTGCAAGTGATATTGATTTGGGACTTTTTCTAAAATGATCAGCATGACCTGATGTTGGTCCTTATTGAAAATTGTTTTGATTCAACATTAAGCATGGCTGCCAGCGGCCATCTTTGTTTGCATAGAGTTATATAGTAAAAACTCGGAGGACCAGCAGAGCTTATGGGATGGCGAGTTGTCCGTCGTCCGTTCGTCCGTCCTTTAACTTCTAACTCGTTAAGACGATAGAGCCTTTATTTCCGATCTTTACCAAACTTTAGCAGATTGTTAATACCAATGAAGGCTTAGACGCGTTCGAAAACCAGCCAGATCGGACCAGAAACAGCAGAGTTATGACCCTTGATTTAGTTAAAAATGCTATATTTTGCCTTGTTTAGACCAGGGAGTACGTTATAGGGAGGAGAAACGGGTTCATAAACGCTCTAGTTTATCGATTTATGTTATCGCGCTAGAACGCCGCCATTTACTATTTTATCGATACAGGTAAATAGATGGTAAGCGCGTTACATTTGAAAAGTTAAAATTTCAAGCCAACATCTCAAATTAGACAGTTTTTACAGCCGCTTTTTACGGCTTTCTGTTATAATCAACATCACGAAATTACATTCTTGACAAAGATAAATATGTCTACTATTCACTTTTTGTTATTATTAATGCCTAATATAACCCATACTTCGTATCTCGTTTGCAATAGCTCCACACCATTTTTAATTCTATAAAATTAAAAATTTAGCTGATATCTCAAAAGGCACATTTTCATCACCACCATGAAATAACCTTCTTGACAAAGATAAATATGTTTACTATTCACTTTTTGTTATTATTAATGCCTGAATAACCCGTAGTCTCGTATCTCGTTTGCAATAGCTATACACTGTCGCCATTTTTTATTTGGCGCAGAGTGGCGCCATCTTTGTTTCGCGGGACCGTCTGGTAAAATGTGCTTTTAAACATGCAAACATTTAATACACGCTCTGTATCAGAGGACACAATGTGAATAAATAATACTTATGTTTACATTTAACACCTTTATTGAGTTTGTAAGTGTAATAATTTATAAGAATTTGCTGTTTTTCACACACTCGCGAAACAACCGGAAGTAGTCATTTTCACGGAGTAGTGAAACACATGCGCGACAACATAAATCGGCAAAACGAGCCCGTTTCTCCTCCCTATAACGTACTCCCTGTTTAGACGACGGCATTCATTTTTCATTCGTTAACCAGATTGTTATTATCAATGGAAACTCGGACATTTTTGAAAGCCTGCCTGATCGGACCAGTAACAGCGGAGTTATGGCCTCAAGTTATGGACTCATTAAGACGACATGGCATTTTCATCGGATCTTTACAAAACTCTGCCTGATTGTTAATATTAATGAAAGCTCGGAAAACTTTGAAAATCAGCCAGATCAGACCAGTAACGGCGGAGTTATGGCCGTTGATTTAGTTAAATACCTCGTTAAGACGAAAGGGCCATTTAAATGAAACTGTGCAGGGATGATCAGATGATCAGTACCAAGCCAAGTTATACATATCGTCACCATTTTCCGGTTGAATTATTTTGGTGGAATTAATGCCCTTGAAATGTTTTAATACACACATTTTGTCTGGACTAGTTCTCCTGAACCCCTGGCCGGGTTTCAACGAATTTTTGCAGGGATAATCAGTACCAAGCCGAGTTTTGTATGTCACCGTCATGTTTTGATCGACAGATTTTTGGCGGAGTTATGGCATTTTTAAGGTTTTTGATACACAAAGTTGTCTGGGCTAGTTCTCCTGAACCCTTGACCGGATTTCAACGAAACTTGACAAGGATTATCAGTATCAAGCCTAGTTGTGCATATCGTCGCCATATTCCGTTATGTTTTGGCCCTTTAAATGTTTTAATACACAAACTTTTTCCAGACTTGTCTCTTCTGAACTCTTGGCCGTATTTCAACGAATCTTAGCAGAGATGATGAGTACCAAGCCGAGTTGCGTCTGTCATTGCCGTCTTCTGGTTGAATGATTTTTGGCGCAGTTATCGCCCTTTTAAGGTTTTAATATACAAACGTCCAGACTAATTCTACTGATCTTATCGAATCTTATCGAACTTTATGTTAGCATGTACCTATAAAGTATATAACGCTAGGTTAAGCAGAAAATAAATGTAAAGATTTTCCCTCAATAAAATAAAGCATGTTAGTATATAAAAATAACTTTTTTAAATCATTATATGTTCATATTCAGACAAAATGAGTTTTTACATTGATGGTAATATATATATATAGTATGATCTGGCAATGAATATCTCCAAACTATGTAACTGTTTAGTGTTTGTGTTATGCTGAAGTCATTGCTGCCAATGACATTTCGGCTTGTTTTCGTTTTGTTTTATATTCAAAATAGTTGACCATATATGTTTCTAGTTCTACTAGTATTTTGATAACGTTTTCCTTCCTTCATAGAGGTTTTGTTCAATTCAATACCATTTAATTTCTGCTATCCTGGTATGACTACCCATCTGTCGTCTACAGTGCTGATATGCAATCGCATATTTTAGGAGGCTTTGACCTGTCATCTCATGTCAGCATGCTGCTAGGACCGTCTAGAAACACATTACTCAAACATTCTCCCTGGTAGAAGAATTTGTGGCTTTAATGAGACAAATGTGGACGGACGGACGTCGGACAACAGCTCTGCTGGCCTCGGCATTTTCAGCATCTGTATGTTCACCCTATTTACAACCTTACCACACACCAGTATCAAAGACAAACGCATCTCACTTACTCAATCGGCATTTACTAGGGACGAAAACAAATTATTACTATTAAAACATGTTTTACTAACAATTTAAGCAGTTACAATTGTGTGGACTTGCCAAGAAGTCTGTTTACAGAAACTAGACACTTACTGCACATTTATCAAGAACGTGAATTTTTAATTGACTAAAATCAATCATTGCCAAGTTGTTATAAGCGTTAGCACAATACTGCTTAAAGTGATCTTTTGCTGCAGTAAGACAAGAAATTAAAGGTTTGGACATTTTAAGTGGTGCGGGAACTAGAATAAGAAATAAAACGGACTTTATAAGTTTGTTTGATTTGGTAATCAAGTACATAGTTGGGAGTTTGTTTTGCTTTTCCTTTACCACAGCCTTCAAAGGGAAATTGTTCGTAATTAAGCAGATATTGAGCATAACCAAATAACTGTCTGACTTTTATTTAGTGAAATGCATACATGAAAACATGAGCAAAGACTCAAATAAGTCTGTAGTAATATATTCGCGAGTTTGAAAAAAAAGAGAGTTTTATTTATTTTTTGTAAACAATGTGGGTCCCACAATATTTACAGCTTCTGCTGACCACGTGACAGCCATTAGCGGGTTAGGTTTTCTATATAGTATGTATTGCGAAATATATATGGCCCGCTTAGCTCAGTTGGTAGCGCTCTTGACTAATTATTACGGCAAGTGGAATTTTAGTTTGAGCTGCGAGTTCAAACTCACGAAGAGGTACTTTTCTTTTTTTACCGCTATTGAATTTCGTCAAACAATCTTGTTTTTATTAGTACATATTCAATAATGGCAAGTGTTTAATGCTTGTCAACGTAACTATTTCGTGTTTTATTAGCTAAAAGTACATTGTCATAGAATAAGGACAATGTAACTTTTAGCTAATAAAACACGAAATAGTTCCGTTGACAAACATTAAACACTTGCCATTATTGAATACCTAATTACGTAATATCGCCATGATGACCTAACTATTATTTAAATGTGTATCCAGATAAACGATTACATGTGTGAACTATCCAGTCCACATGTAAAATCTTGGAATAAAATAATTTGAATTTAAATCGCAACATTATACCATCTTTTCAAATTACTGTGAGATTAGCCAGAGCATCTAGAGAAGGTTTATTTTGAGATCATGTGTAGGGCTGCATCTCTAGTTTTAAATTTCGTTTAACAAACCACTTCGGAAGTTGGTAAAATAAAAAATAAAAAATAACATTTATTAAGTCAAACTGGCTTTTAATTTCGTGTTTGCGGTTAAAATATAAATATCACGCAAAGGTAATATTACAAGACCTCGGTCTGAGTGTGTCTCGCCCACCGCTGCAAACAACAATTTGAATTGAATTGGGTTTTAAGGCGCACCAACACATGAAAAGGTTATATGGCGCCTAACAGGCATGAACATGCCAGGCTCATCTTCCATGTACATCGAGATAAAATATGGAAAATGGGCCTAGAACCTTCTCACCCTGAACTGCAGAGTTGCTGCAAATTCTATCGTAGAAACTCCATTTACGCTGGAGCCACGTTTATTGTTTTTCTGCCACTGCTCTTTTGATGCGAGCGAGATAGCACCTGAAACAATGTAGTGATCATGATGAAGACCTTCAATGAACATGAACAAAAAATGATAAAATGAACATGAATTTGGGGGGATTCTACCCCTTTGCCTACCCCTCCAAAGGGATCTGCAGTGGCCCTATTTTTTGCCCCGTGACCAAACGGGGGCACCCGGGAACCACACGGGGCTGCAAATGAAATATCTTAGTACATTTGTCCTTATATGATGTCCATTAAAGACAAAACTTTATATGACCAAATATCGAACAAATAAAAGCGAGCTAATCATAAGAAGTTGCTGAGGTTAAGTGGCTTAACCAGGGTGTAGTTTTGGAAAAATAACCCAAAATATGACCTTGACCTTGGTATTTTTGTCGTCCAGCGATGTCCACCAATGCCAACAACAATAAACATGACCACGTATCAAAGACATAAAATGAGACAATCATGTAAAGTTAACTGAGGATGTTACCTAACCAAGGTTAAGTTTGGGGAAAATAACGCAATATATTACCTTGATCGTGGTAAATGTTGTCGTTCAGTGATGTCCACCAATGCCAACAATACATATGACCAAGTATCAGACAAAGAAATTAAAGTTATCAGATAAAGTTAACTGAGGTTAACTTACCTAACCAACCAGATGTTTAGGGTAAATAACGCAAACAATGACCCTGACCTTGGGATTTTTTGTCGTTCAGCGATGTCCACCAATGCCAGAAATACATATGAACAAGTATCAAAGAAAATGAGGCAATCACATACAGTTAACCAAGGTTAAGTTTTGGGAAAATAACGCAAAATATTACCTTGACCATGGTAATTTTGGCATTACGTGATGTCCCTTGACCCAACAAAGCATCTGACAAAGTTTCAGAAAAATTCGAGCAGCGGTTGTTGAGATATAGTTGATTTAAAATGCGGAAGCCGCCGCCGCCGGAAAAGTGACTGCTGTGCCTCGCTACTCAGTATCGTGGGCGAGACAAAAAGGTGTAAACATAGTATCACATTAAACATGTGAATGATAAAAATCCTTCCTAATCACTGCCAACCATGTCTGTCAAATATGGTTTCTTTGAAATATATAACAAATGCGGTTAAATAAACAGAATGAACATAACACTAAATATTGCCAAAGCCAAAAATCCTTTCTAACCACTGCCAGCCATGTGTGTAAAATATAGCTTCTATGAAATATATAATACAGTAACATAAACAGAATGAACATAACACTAAATATTGCCGAAGCCAGTTCTACAAAATTGAACAGTGATAATTACATAATGTTTAATGATATGGATTTCATTTTCATACATAAAGTTAATGCTTGTAATGTATTGCACTTGTAACAATTGTAAAATATTTCAAACTAAACTTAAAAAATGCAAAAGGACAGTAAATCTTTCAATAAAAGCACTTTAACAAACGACACAAATCAAAACATGGTTCTTAAATTATTTTGAGGGGTACATATTCTCAGAAACTTGAATCAAGCATCGATATATAGAAGCATGCACCCCGAACAGGCATTACGCTTAGTTTATCGCATGCTATTGTACAAAGTCGTATGATATATTCAATACAGGAACACGAAAGTGTACTGATATTTCGTATAACAGCACACTTTTCAAAAAGTGGGCCGTTATACCAGATATTATACAAGATGTGGCGTAGCTACCATTGTCCCCAGAAATCAAAACAATAAAAATGCCAAAAATACAATAAAAACTGATGGGGTAGTGGGTGGAGGGGTCAGCTCATACCAATTTTTACTCCTGGTCATTTCAGAAAACAAAAGTCGAACTGTTTTCGCTCGCTGTCTTTCGGAACCAAACACACCATGATTGTGCAAAATTTCGAACGATTTTCAGAAAGCAAGTATTCATATTAATGTATGTTATTTTGTTCTGTTCCAATGTTTTTGTTGCGAAATCGGAGATTAAAAAAGCTTGAAATCGCGGGTTAAAAACATATTCTCCGCTGCTTAAAATGCCGTCATAATGCAGGATTTGCCTTCCTTCAAACAATAAATCACGGGGTGGTGGTGGGGTGGGGGCATGCCACCGGACCCCCTAGACCTTGTGCCTACACACTGATTTAGACACAGCTACGCCCCCGACAAGTGGGCGTGGCTAGCGATAAAACAGTTGCAGAATATGCAACTTGGTGTTACGCGCATATATCATGAAAATATCTCGGCTTACGCCTCGATATATTTCATAATATATGCTCGTAACACCTCGCTGGACATTCTATAACTAATGCTTTTTACAATGGTAGTCTACATACATCACTTGGTTATGAATCAGCTACACACAACAAACTAAATTTAGCACATACGCTGCATGTCAGTATATACTGAACGAGAAATCAACCAAATTGCGTCCAGTTTCTTCAACACATGGAAACAGCATAACCCCGAGTTAAAAACCACTTTTGGCAGCTTATTCTAAAGGTATATAATAATTACATTTCTTAAAAAAAGAGTTGCCAAATTTGAGTCTGATATTAAGTTCTTAGTTAAATAATTTTCCTATTTATAAGAATTAATTATGCTCTAAGTGTTTTCACTTTAATGCCCAATCACAACATGTCAAATAATGACTAAGATAGTTCCCGTTAAACCTAATTACTTTTAGGAGAACGTTGCCAAGTCCAAAGAAAATAATCATATACCTTTTAGGCTTGGACAGATTTTCAGTTGATGTTGCAACGATGACATTTTTCAGACTCACAATCTCGTTCAAGAGTTTTATTCATAAAAAAAAACAAAAAAAATATTTGTCAATAAAGGTATGCAGCGGTGTTGAGAATATTGGGAAGACACGCGTTTAAATCATTACATAAGTTTATAAACTATTTTAAATGATAGCTTACACAAAATGAAATAAAATTGGAATACATATATTATGGAATAATTGGTTGAATTAGTTGGCATTTAACATCTAAGAAGTATCCAAGATGGCCGACGTTGTCAGTCTACCTTTAACAATCTGTAGGTTATCCACAAATAAAACACAACGAATATACAACAAGAAATCCGTGGATTCACATGTCTCGCCTAACGGGGGCTGGACTTAAAAATAAATAGGTCAATGATGCTTAAAGGAAAGTCTGTAAACATTTTAGTAACTAAAAACAATCGAGTTTGCCGTTTGCTGAGATGACATTTAAGTGTATTTGTTTAAAAACAAAATGCCATTCTATTAAAAACAAGAGGCCCAAGAGGGCCTGTGAATGCTCTACTGGCTAAAACGTCTCTTATATCAAGGGTTGTCGACATAAAATTCCCATCAGTAGTTTTTTCAAAACATTGCAAAAACAACAGGGATAGGATGGCCTTAGATTGCTCACCTGGTAATCATGGGCAATAAGTCTGATGTGTCTAGTCTGGCATGGGCATTTTTTAATTTGTCCCACTTTCTTGTATGAATGAAATTTGATAAAAAATGGGTGGTGGGGATTTAACAAAGGAAAATACAATCAAATCAAGGGCCATAACCTGTAGTTACTAACTAGATCTAGCTGGTTTTCGAACTTGTCCAAAATTTCATTGATATACCATACTTTGCACAACTAGACATCATACTGAGGCTTCCTGCCAAATTTAAGGAGGAGTAGCGCCGACAAGAAATTTAAAGTAAAAATGTCAAAGTGCCATAACTCCGTCATAAATCAGCAAACTGGACCAAAAGACGATATGCACACCTAGACATCTTACCGATGCTGCCTGCCAAGTTTCCTCGAAATCCAACAAGGCGTTTAGGAGGAGTAGCGCCGACGAGAAATTAAAAAAAAAACTCCTTCAAAAATCAACGAACCGGAAAAAAATGCAATAGGCACAGCAATGCTTCCTTCTAACATGGCGTTAACACCAAACAAAAAAATAATGAAAATTAAAACCAAAAAAAACAACAAAAATAAATAAATAAAAAAAAACAATATATATCTATTAAAAAAACACAAAAAAACTAATAATAACAAAAAAAAAGGCAAAGCATCTGATAAATTTTGGTAAAGACCAGATGAAAAATGAAAGCCCTATCGTATTAACGAGGCAAAATATAGCATTTTTAACTAAATCAAGGGCCATAACTCCGCTGTTATTGGTCCGATCTGGCTGTTTTTCGAACTTTTGCGACCTTTCATTGATATTAACAATCTGGTACAGTTTGGTAAAGATAGGATGAAAAATGAAGGCATTTGGCCAATAGAGCTAAAAATCATCACATCCAAACAGTAGGTCAAGGTCATAGATGAAAACCAGGCATCCAAAAAAAAGATGCACTACCAAAGACACAACTATGTCAAAATAGAATATGTTTTCTTCCAAAGATTAAGCTATAAATTAGGTTTAAAACATCTAGTGCATAATTCTAGGTCATGAGAAAGTGATGTAAATGTAACAATTAAAGTTATCTGCCCTTTGCTGGGATGTGAAGGTCAAATCCACATTTGCTTTGTCAAGTTGCAATGTACCGCTCAAGATACAACTATAAGCAAAGTTTGAAAGGTCTTAGTGCATACAGTTTGTGAAAAAGTGACCTAAACGCCAAAGTTGAAGGTAAAACTTATAAGGTTATCTGCCCTTGCTTGGAGGGTCAAGGTCACTTCCACATTTGCTTTGTCACGTTGCGATGTACCACTCAAGATACAACTATAAGCAAAGTTTTAAAGGTCTAGTGCATACAGTTTGTGAAAAAGTGACCTAAACGCAAAAATTGAACCTAAAAATTAAGAAGTTATCTGCCCTTTGCTTGGAGGGTAAAGGTCACTTCCACATTTGTTTTGTCACGTTGCGATGTACCACCCATGATACAACTATAAGCAAAGTTTGAAAGGTCTAGTACATACAGTTTGTGAGAAAATGACCTAAACGCAAAACTTGAATGTTGACGCCGCCGCCGCCGCCGCCGGAAAAGCAACACCTATGTCTCTTTTTTTCTTCGAAAAGGCGAGACAATAAAACCATAGATTGGCGGTGAATTACACTCACCCATTTAACATGTTGAGTTTTTTTCATTATTACCAAAGGTTTAAATACATTATTTGTGCAATGCAACCCACAGTTAGTAATATACAAAAACAATTTGCTTTGAACCAAAAATGCCAGTTAGGTAGGAAAACGGGACGTCGCAAGTTTTACACAAATCTAGATTGCCGTGTGTCCCTTAGGGCAAGAGTGAGATTTGGAGCACCCAAGAACCCTGTTTAAACCACGGCGGCCTTTTTGCCACTGACCGTTCCAAAGCCGTACTACCACTGTTGCATAACACCGACAGGCTATATCCTGTCAAACAAAAAAGCTTTAATATGCAGCATAAGTAAAACACAACTGTATCAGGTAAAATGGCAAGACAAGACAGCCAATAGTAAACATTATCGTCCTTTTCAGAATTTTAGTATAGACATCATCGAGTCCACAATATGTAGGGTTATCGCACAATCAGAGGAAAGCGTAGTGGCAAACTGTAAATGGGTCAACCACTAAACATACAGTACAATTTGTAAATGGGTCAACCACTAAACATACAGTACAATTTGTAAATGGGTCAACCACTAAACATACAGTACAATTCAAAAAGAGAGAGTCGATCATAACCTCTTGATAAACTTTCCTTTGTTTGTTTGTTTGCTGTTTTACGTCATTTTCAACACATGTAAGGTTAACACTATGTTATATATGACGGTTGATTTATTTTGTGGTGGAGACAGACCACCCACTTTTCCTTGGTAGAACCAGTACTATACGCCTCCCGCCATCCGTAAGAATCGACAATTCCTCACTTACACGTCGAGCTCCCAGTGGGATTCGAATCCGCAGCAGTGAGAGGCGAGAAGATTTACAAGGTCGTTAACCCGCCACGGTCATTCCTGCAAGCGTAATACTTTCCTACACGAGTAATACAGATTGTATGGAAAAGACCGTGACGAAAATCATACACGAGTAATACAGATTGTATGGAAAAGACCGTGACGAAAATCATACACGAGTAATACAGATTGTATGGAAAAGACCGTGACGAAAATCATACACGAGTAATACAGATTGTATGGAAAAGACCGTGACGAAAATCATACACGAGTAATAAAGATTGTATGGAAAAGACCGTGACGAAAATCATACACGAGTAATACAGATTGTATGGAAAAGACCGTGACGAAAATCATACACGAGTAATACAGATTGTATGGAAAAGACCGTGACGAAAATCATACACGAGTAATACAGATTGTATGGAAAAGACCGTGACGAAAATCATAGACGAGTAATACAGATTGTATGGAAAAGACCGTGACGAAAATCATACACGAGTAATACAGATTGTATGGAAAAGACCGTGACGAAAATCATAGACGAGTAATACAGATTGTATGGTAAAGACCGTGACGAAAATCCTACACGAGTAATACAGATTGTATGGAAAAGACCGTGACGAAAATCATAGAAAGATTCATTATATAAAGTGTAGTAAACTGAATAAAGTAATTCACTTTTAGGAATAATCTCGTACTGAAACTAAACAGATGAACACATAAATGACACAACCTCACATATAAACAATGCAGTTTTAAACAAGGATCTTGCATACAATGATCGAATAAAGGGGTCATGATAAAGACCTTTAATGAACATGACAAAAATGAAAACAATGAAAATGAATTCTGGAAAAGCAGTCGCCCAGTTCTTGCATGGGAACCATACAGGGATCGCTGTGAGTCAGCAGTATTTGTACACATTAAGTATGTATAGCACTTCCTTCTACCATCATCATCATTTCATTGAACTGAATTGGGTTTTAAGGCGCACCAACACATAAAAGGTTATATGACGCCTAACAGGAATAATTGTGCCAGGCTCATCTTCCATTTACATCAAGATAAAATATGGAGAATGGGCCTAGAACCTTCTTACCTGCAGAACTGCAGAGTTGCTGCAAATTTTATAGTAGACACTCCATTTACGATGGAGATACGTTTCCACGTTTGCATACACGGCGTCATGATAAATACCTTGAATGAGCATGATAAAAATTGACAAAATGAATATGAATGGGGAGGTCCTACCCCTTCGCATGTAATATGGTGTTTGTGAGATTGCAGTGGTTTTATTCTAACCCGGCAACCACACGGGGATCACCAACATTTAGTTATTAACGTTAGGCTACCTACATCAGTAAAATACAATCGTCATATGAGCTCAAATGAAAGCAAAAGAAAATGAAAATTGCATGAACTTTATGATAATATCAGCACTAAATGTTTATACAATCTAGACAATAAAATACATATGGCAACATATTGTTTGGAACAAAAGTTAAACAATAATTGGTTATCAAACTATCTTGCTACAAAACAGAACTTGTAAAAAAGAGTTTGCCATGGATTTCTGATGACAAAGTACAGTTCTTATCATAATAAAATGTTTTAAAAATTCCGCCACACAGCATCGTCTTGACAGCTAACCTATTTTATGAAGATGATTAAATGTTAATATTTTCGTTTAGAGCTTTTAACAAGTGTTATTTCCCTTTTCCAAATTAGCTTCTCATGTAATAAAGGTACGCACAAAATAGTTATACGGTAACAATTATAAAACATAATAGAACACGTAGCATTTAAAACACACACAAACACACACACACTCTCTCTCTCCAATACGTTTAATTACCCCCAAAATAATGAATGTTATTTATGAAAATAAATCGCAATCAGAATGAAATGAAATGGCGTTTAACGCATCATATTGGGACAGCAACCTCAAAAGTAGATGAGATGAGGGTGTAGCTTTTCATCCGACAGCCTCTGCCAGCTAATGAAATGAAATTAAATGGCGTGTTACGTCCCGTCAACACATATAGGGATAAGAACCTCAGCAGGAGATGAGATGCAGGGTGTAGCTTTTCATCCGACAATTTCTGCCAGCTAATGAAATGAAATGAAATGAAATGAAATGGCGTGTTACGTCCCGTTAACACATATAGGGACAGCAACCTCAGAGGGAGATGAGATGAAGGATAAAGTTTTTCATCAGACAAGTTTCCGGATTTCCTTGTTGTATCCTTCCACTCTCCCTGGTGATGACTCGAAAAAATGTTTTAATGAGCCGTTAAACAACGAGCCCTTAAACAACAATTCGATGCATTTTTGTCCAGTTTTGTTTTATTGAAGGTATATACCGATAGAAATGGTATCCGTGAATGGAAGGATTGCATGAGACGCAAGTATTTTGTTCAAGGAAATGTTCTTCAACGTATGTGTACGCCATACCACTGTTTGAGCGGTAGGAACGAAAAGTACTTATTGGCCGCTATATTAATGGGTCACTTATTTTATGACAAAAACAAAATTAAGAGTTATTCCCCTTAAACTGTTTAAAGGTATGCCTGTCCCTGTAATGGCCTGCTAAACTTTATTTCTCGACGTGTTTGACTTAATGTAATGTTAATTTTCTCAAATCAAATCATGTCGATACATGGCAGAGGACTGTGTATATAATAGATTTACTTCTCACTGTGTAAATATATTTACATATATACATATTAACATATACACATTGGTACAATGCAAACATCGTTCTTTACAGAATTATAAGAGACGATGATTTAAATATGTTCACAGATCATAAGTTAAAATGACATAATAAAATGTCTCTAAAATATATTTAAATAGACATAGGAACTTGCATAATAGTCCAGTGAAATAACAACACTACCATTAAGTAGAATATACAGTACAATGCAATGTAGAAGTGTTTCACTAAGTACCGGAATAAATAACTCGTTTTATGCAAAGAATTGAATTGAATTAGGATTTTAAGGCGCACCAACACATGAAAGGTTATATGGCGCATTAAAACAGGAATGAACATGCCAGGCTCATCCTCCATGTACATCGAGATAAAATATGGAGAACGGGCCTATAACCTTCTCACCCTGAACTGCAGAGTGGCTGCAGCTTCTACTGTAGACACTCCATTTACGCTGGAGCCATGTTATAGTTTTTCTGCCACTGCTCTAGTGATATGAGCGAGATGCAAAGAGAAACGATATTAGGATATAATAAAATGTGGTCAACACAAGTGTGAAACATTTAAATCACCTTACGACATATAAAGCTATTACGCCGAAGATTCTAATGAAAATTTGTATCAGCAACAATTACATTATCAAACTTGTAAATTAAATATAATTTCAAATGATAATTTTAACTGGTGGACTCTTTTACTTCTGGATATGTCGGCATCTTTACTCGTTTACGGTCATCTGAACCGCCACCAAAATAATATGCGTAGTCTAACGACTTAAATCTCTGAGACGCGTCGCCATGCCTCGACTGCATTAATTCGTAAGCCATTCTGCAAACCTAGGGAAAATAACACATGATATTAAAAACTGTTTTTATGCGAATAATCGTCTCATCTTTACATTAGAATAGTATGCCTTAATTAAGGGAAAATAATTAAAATGAAATCAATACAGTGTTTTATCTGCTCACAAACAACTCATGTGTTGTTAGCATTTACTGGAGAAAACGACATAGGTCTCGATTTCATATTGATTAAATGTAAAGGTATAGAATAGCAATATGTGGTAAAATAATGAATAACGATTATAGACAGAACCAATGTTTTATTTGTTTAAATATTATTGTATTACGATTTCCTGAGAACGGAAAGAAAACATGAAAAGATGACAAAATAGAAGCTACCTGTGAATCAATACTTACATGAGAAGACAAGGTACAAACAATGTAGTCGCTCAAGGACAGAAATTGGATATCTCGCATGATTTCCATCAACGACGAGTAGCGGATATCAGGGCCTGCTGCTTTCGATGCATTATTGTCGCTTATAAACGAGTACATTGGGTATCTGAAATGAACCATGATGCATGAGGTTATTCGGTGTAGCCCTTTTTGTAATTTAGTTTAAACTTATTTATTTTACATCGACTGTAACGAAAGATCTCTGAACTTATTTTAATCAATCTCGATGTAGAACCACCCACATTCCGCAATCTATTATCCGATTTTATAAAACAAATGACAAAAACTGGTTCTCACAGGTAGAACCACCCACGTTCCGCAAGCTAGTATCAGGTTTTATAAAAACAAATGACAAAAACTGGTTTTACCCAGGTGAGAACCAGTTTTTGTCATTTGTTTTATAACACCAGATACTAGCTTGAGGAACTTTCCGTCCGTGGTTCTACCCAGGTGTCCTCCCGTGCACGAAAATTACTTGCGAGGGGCACCTGCGGTCTTCCTCCACCAATGGAAGCTGGAAAAGTCGCCATATGATGACCGTAACTGTTGGTGCGACTATAAAATCCAATTTAAAAAAACGAAAACGCAAAAAAAAGATAGTATAATATGTTTGCATGTTAGAACTCAAATTATTGAACTGAACGTTGGTATGGGGGATCAATATACCAAATGTTCACCTGTTTTGTGTTGCCTGCTTAGAATGACAGACACTTAGGGATCACTGTGTCCGTCGTCCGAGACACCTTAACCTGCAACCTAACATTAGCCATAACTTGGAAAGTATTAAACCTATGTTCATGAAAATTCAAACACATCTCTATCTTACCCCAATAACAGGCAGGGTTATTCCCATTTTCATAAAACATTAACCTACAACCTAACAGAGCTCACAACTGGCCATAACTTACATGCGCAGTATATATTTTAGAGCAGACTTTAATGGTCATTGTTAATCATCCTGACTGATATTTAACAGCTACTTTAAACTCATTAGTTGCAGGTATATTGTGTTTAGTTTAATTTAGGTAGATTAATATTTACCAAAACAATCGCACTTAAAGTAGCTATCCCGCCAACAACAGGCAAAGTTTACATCGTATGTACACCGTTTCTAAACCTACTGACGACGAAGTACATATATAACTTACACTGAGAATCCAAACTCTAAGGACGCAATATTACCGGCTTTACCCACCCAGGCCAAACCCACCCAGGCCAAACCCCGAAACTGGAACTTCGTAAGAGTTACCAACTCATAACTCATGTTACGCATATTCAATCACCTGACCACCTGGATAGTTTTGATAAATGGTTTTGTACTGTAACTTTGCCGTTATTTTGCGGGTTAGTTTGTTGAACATTAATTTTCGATCGATTATTAATCCGTTCATATTTCCGCTTCACATATTGAAACGGAAGCATCTGATGGTCGATGCATTCCGCCTCGTTCCCAGATATGAGACAGACTGTCAGGAGATTTACGTGCCAGTATAGATTATAAAAGGGTACCATTGTGATTGCTCTGGCAAGAGAAGGGTTCCATTGTGATTGCTCTGGCAAGGGAGAATGTGTATTCGCAACTTACTTTTCAATAGCTTCTGGTAATACCATCGGATCGTCAGAAGCCAAAAATACCTTACGTTGTACACGACCTGGATGCAGCCTTTCATACTCGTCAAACCATGTTTCCACGTGCGTCATGTACTCTTCAATACCATGACTCTTGGCTTCTGATATAAGTTTGTCTGTTCTTCGAACATGTATTCTGAAAAACAATAATCAGTAAAACATTTAGTGTAAATATATTAGCATTCACTGAACGCTGACGTCCAAAAGTACGCATGTTAAAAATTGCACAGAAGAGATTTGTTTATTTGGTTGGTGATTAAAGGTACACTCGGCAATTTTGATTTTTTAAAACTCGCTGTGTCCAGTTATCTTTTCTACATAACTTGTATACGTTCAATCATTAATATTAATTATAAGAATAGTATAAAGCAAATTGTTTCTCCATATTTATGTTTCTGCATATGTATAACTGTTGATTATATTGCACCAATAATATATATAAACCTACGGTAGAATAACGAAGAAAATTTGGAAATTCAAATTTTTTATTTAATATATTGCATGCATTTTTCAATTTAAAATGATACTGGATTAATAAATGGAGAAGCTAATTATAAACGTTTGATAAAACCTTTACGATTCCCACGTGTCCCTTTATCGTCATTTTTCAGAACATTTTAGGATGGTCGAATTTTAGTGGTGGAGGAAGACCGAAAGACACTTTCTCACTTACAATAAATACTGAAAAGGGGATCCCTTGGAAGCAACAAACACAAACAATAGATAAAAGTAGCAGACTCGGTTTTATTGAGTCTGTTCATGATAGGTAATGTAAAGTGCAACACCTCTCGCGCCTCCTAGCAAGATATCCTAGCAAGATATCCTAGCGATATTCTACTTTAAGCCACAAGTCGAGTTCCCTGTATTCTACTTTAAGCCACAAGTCGAGTTCCCAGTATTCTACTTTAAGCCACAAGTCGAGTTCGTCGAGTTCCCAGTATTCTACTTTAAGCCACAAGTCGAGTTCCCAGTATTCTACTTTAAGCCACAAGTCGAGTTCCCAGTATTCTACTTTAAGCCACAAGTCGAGTTCGTCGAGTTCCCAGTATTCTACTTTAAGCCACAAGTCGAGTTCCCAGTATTCTACTTTAAGCCACAAGTCGAGTTCCCAGTATTCTACTTTAAGCCACACGTCGAGTTCTCAGTATTCTACTTTAAGCCACAAGTCGAGTTCGTCGAGTTCCCAGTATTCTACTTTAAGCCACAAGTCGAGTTCCCAGTATTCTACTTTAAGCCACAAGTCGAGTTCCCAGTATTCTACTTTAAGCCACAAGTCGAGTTCCCAGTATTCTACTTTAAGCCACAAGTCGAGTTCCCAGTATTCTACTTTAAGCCACAAGTCGAGTTCCCAGTATTCTACTTGAAGCCACAAGTCGAGTTCCCAGTATTCTACTTTAAGCCACAAGTCGAGTTCCCAGTATTCTACTTTAAGCCACACGTCGAGTTCCCAGTATTCTACTTTAAGCCAAAAGTCGAGTTCGTCGAGTTCCCAGTATTCTACTTTAAGCCACAAGTCGAGTTCCCAGTATTCTACTTTAAGCCACAAGTCGAGTTCCCAGTATTCTACTTTAAGCCACAAGTCGAGTTCGTCGAGTTCCCGGTATTCTACTTTAAGCCACAAGTCGAGTTCCCAGTATTCTACTTTAAGCCACAAGTCGAGTTCGTCGAGTTCCCAGTATTCTACTTTAAGCCACAAGTCGAGTTCGTCGAGTTCCCAGTATTCTACTTTAAGCCACAAGTCGAGTTCCCAGTATTCTACTTTAAGCCACAAGTCGAGTTCCCAGTATTCTACTTGAAGCCACAAGTCGAGTTCCCAGTATTCTACTTTAAGCCACAAGTCGAGTTCCCAGTATTCTACTTTAAGCCACAAGTCGAGTTCCCAGTATTCTACTTTAAGCCACAAGTCGAGTTCCCAGTATTCTACTTGAAGCCACAAGTCGAGTTCCCAGTATTCTACTTTAAGCCACAAGTCGAGTTCCCAGTATTCTACTTTAAGCCACAAGTCGAGTTCCCAGTATTCTACTTTAAGCCACAAGTCGAGTTCCCAGTATTCTACTTTAAGCCACACGTCGAGTTCCCAGTATTCTACTTTAAGCCACAAGTCGAGTCTTTAAGCCACACGTCGAGTTCCCAGTATTCTACTTTAAGCCACACGTCGAGTTCCCAGTATTCTACTTTAAGCCACAAGTCGAGTTCCCAGTATTCTACTTTAAGCCACAAGTCGAGTTCCCAGTATTCTACTTTAAGCCACACGTCGAGTTCCCAGTGGCATTCGCACCCACAAAAGAGAGACGTCACAAACATAAAACGGTTAGCAATGGTCGTACGGCATATTGTGTTGATAGGCATTAAGGCATTTGTTCATGAATATCTAAATGGCAGCATACAATATTATGTTCGATGTCCAAATAAAATTAAACAATTCTGAGTGATATGTGTCTGATACGTTGGTAACCAATCTTCCCGCAACTCTACACCTGAGGCAGTATCGGTGACCTCGTTGGTACCAAATTTTACCATCGGTGGCCATTGGTAACCCAAAGTTAACCAACGTGGTTGCCGAAGGAAGAATCCTGAACGCACCCAATGTGTATATAAATGACACGACCTGTACGGTTGGTAGGCCACCTTTAAAAAATGTTGATTTGCTGTGCTCCGAACCAAAACAGAGCATATATTTTATTTAACTTGTAAATATGTACATCGTTATATATACATACATGAATGTTCATGAATAATAAGTCAAGTGATTTTAGACAGAAGTACATTTGTTATGAGCAATATTAATATCGATGTATGTAGGTGGGTTCTTGTTTTTTTGTGTTTTTTTCACAGAGTCCTCTGACAGTGGTGAAATATAGTGTCTTGTCTGTATTATGCATACCATCTGTTTTAATATGTCTCATTTTAATGCTGTTTTCAGTTTAGATTGATTTATAATAATAAAATTAAATAACAATATATATAGTCCACTAAATGTTCAATGAAAAACGTTGGGTTGCTGCTTTTTTAGTGGGTAGGTCGCAGCACAGCAAACCAACATTTTTAAGGATGGCCCTATGTGAATAATATCCCTACCCTACAACAGGGTGATCAAAACTAAGCATCTTTCCAGAGTCCTCTAGATATTCTTTCAGATGAATCTGTGGACGTGTCAAAAAGGTCATAAACTGTCCAATCCACCATACTCCCGGATCACCATGGAAATGTAACATCCGGTCAGCAAGGTCATCCGGAATGGCCAGGGGTAAGTAGTCCGGAAGTGGTAAAGGCAAATCGTCTACAATTGGCAATACTTTCAGGACTGGAAAAAGTAAAACATATTTTCAATAAAATGCGAAATATGAATAGTTAAATGACAATCTTGAAGTTGTTTATAATTATCAAGAATTAGTAGTACACAAAGTAGCGGTTAGGCGAACATGTTTCACTCAGTTTAAAACACAAATGTCATTATTTGCTTAAATTGGCCTAACCAAAAAAAAAAAAAAAAAGAAAATGTCATATCCCTATTAAAGCCACACAACAAATTTCAAGTTATTTAAGGAAGCTGATTTGAAACACTTGACGATGTCACCTCTACTTCCCATACTACTTATTCCACTTGACGATGTTACCTCTACTTCCCATACTACTTATTCCACATTGCCATATCTAAAATCCTTTTAATTTTGATTTTGTTTGCAAAAGTCCCATGAAACACGCATCCCTTTTACCACTGGCGACTGTGCGAATTATTTTACTGTCCTACACAATCACCAGTGGGAACATTGGCCTACACAATCACCAGTGGGAACACTGGCCTACACAATTACCAGTGGGAACAGCTTGATTTACTTAGGCTTACCTATGCTTGCAGTCATCCCACAACCGTTTAATAAAAACTTTTCAATTGCCTGGGCTCATCTCCACAAGGTCATCAGAACTACACGCTTGTGAATATTCATCCCAAGTATACAGATTCCAATCAAAGATATTTCTATAAGTTTAAAGAGTAAACATTTATTGGAAGATGTTATGTACGACTCTCTCCTGTGTTTGTTACAGAGTTAATTGATTTCGTGAAAATAATTATGTTTAAAGCATGTCAACTCAGTCTATCCAAAGATGTATATTCAATATGAATAAATGATCTGGATATGCAAATATGCCCATAAACACTATGCTTGTCGGCATCATTTAGACAGGGCTTATATACAAGTCGCGTTATGCTGTTTTTTAAATATAAACTTCATACCGCCAGAGGTTGCGTTGCTACTTGCACAGGTGTCACTGACAGGCTGAAATACGGTCTCCCACCCACCACGGGAATACCTCCAGTCTTTTGATTGGAGAATCATTGTGCGGTTAGTTGCGTACGCAGTTACAAGACAGTAGACCACGTGATGCAGCTGACACCCAAACCCACAATTCTTGTCAATATTGCAAACAAATTTCTCGGCTGTTGCACACTTTCTCGGGTTCTGCAATTAAACAATACTTGTGACTAGTATGGGTGATAAATACATTAGGGTTTTCGTGTTTGAGCAAAACACAGTTTTAGAGAATTTTTCATTTTGATTGTATGCTTGGTGTCGGTTATAAATTTAAAAGTATTGTTAGGCCCTATCTTTGACAGAAATGATAATTTCTGATAAGTAATCGTGTAATTGACAACTAAATTCGGATATATTTAGTTCACTATGCATTACTAATTTAAAAACATAAAATCAATCAGAATGCATTGAATTGAATTGAACTGGGGTTTTAAGGCGCACCAACACATGAAAGGTTATATAGCGCCTAACAGAAATGAACATGCCAGGCTCATCCTCCATTTACATCAAGATCAAATATGGAGAATGGGCCTAGAATCTTCTCACCTGCTCACCTGCAGAACTGCAGAGTTGCTGCAAATTCTATTGTAAACACTCCTTTTACACTGGAGCTATGTTTATTGTTTTTCTGCCACTGCTCTAGTGATTTGAGCGAGATGGCACCTGAAACAATGCAGGGGTCATGATGAAGACCTTTAATGAGCATGAACAAAAAATATAAAATGAACATGAATTTGGGGGGTGGGGGGAGAGGTGTTCTACCCCTCTGCCTACCCCTACGACGGGATCTGCTGTGGCCCTATTATTTGCTCCGAAATCAAACGGGGGACCCCGGAACCACACGGGGCCAATCAGAATATGTTGGGTTTACATTTGTTCGTTGAATAAAAAGCCTAATTCCAACGTATATTCAATAGCAAACAAACCTACTAACCTGCAGGAAATATAATCTCCTTTGTACGAGATCTCCTAACTGCCTCGACTCCGTCAATCTCCAGTCGTCCGGCGTGTTGACTGACTTTGTGAAGTTAACTGATAACGAACAAAACGTTTTATTGGAGTCAACCAAAAGTAATGCTCGTATACACACTGTCATATGTAAAGGTACGTTGTTTTATAATGCAGACTATTACTGGCTGGCTGGTGCCAGACTTATTCCTGAAAGACCTAAACTCCGTATCAAGGCAAACACATTTACTGATTTACAAACTATTAACAATATAGACAATCAGGTCTTAAACAAATCTAAATGCTTCAAATCAACGACCAATACAAAAACTGTTATTTTCCACACAAAAAACAACATATTGATTGAAACCATCGTGAAGACAGTTTCGTGCGTGCGCCATCATTGTAGAGCTTCCAAGGAGAGCTTCCAAGGAGAGCTTCCAATCAGCTCTCGTAAAGTGTCACTAACAGCAACAGCTTCTCTTCCGTCGTTAAAGAACCATAGGAATCTATTCGATAATAAGAGTAGGGCACGGTTCCCAGATTCATATGTATCCTTCCCCTTTCTCTGGGGCGGCTCTAAATAACTATACTGTGTTGAGCCGTTCAACAACATTCAATTCAATTCTTCCGATATGTGTGTGCCGTGACAGGCCTTTCATAGTGCAGATTCAGGTTCAGATACTTTTAGCAAAACAATATATTCACTAAACAAATATATTCACTAAACAAATATATTCACTGAACCAAAAGGACTTATTTCTTAACTTCAGTCTAATTTTCTTTGGTTTGGCATTTTATGAAGAACAAACGTTTCTCCATAGATCTGTCATGTACTATAATGTAAACTATTTGAAAAGAAACTGTATAAGCTTTGCGATTTTAATGAAACATATTAGTTGAATTTGATTAAAAGAAAGCATGGCGAGCTGACCACGTTTATGTTTTATTAAATCGGTCATATCCCAACATTATTTAAAGCTGCCACAGCCAACATTATTAAAGCAGTCACATCCTTTCAACATTATTTAAAGCTGCCACATCCCAACATTATTTAAAGCTGCCACATTTCGACATAAAAAACGCAGTCACATCCCAACATTATTTAAAGCTGCACACATCCCAACATTTTTAAAGCAGTCACATCCTTCCAAAATTATTTAAAGCTGCCACATCCCAACATTATTAAAGCTGCGACATTCCAACATTATTTCAAACTGTCACATCCCAATATTATTAAAGCAGTCACATCCTTCCAAAATTATTTAAAGCTGCCACATCCCAACATTATTAAAGCTGCCACATTCCAACATTATTTTAAAACTGTCACATCCCAATATTATTAAAGCAGTCACATCCTTCCAAAATTATTTAAAGCTGCCACATCCCAACATTATTAAAGCTGCCACATTCCGACATAAAAAACGCAGTCACATCCCAAAATTATTTAAAGCTGCCACATTCAAACATTATTAAAGCTGCCACATTCCGACATAAAAAACGCAGTCACATCCCAACATTAATTGAAGCTGCCACATTCCAACACTATTTAAAGCTGTCACATTCCAACATTATTAAAGCAGTCACATCCTTCCAAAATTATTTAAAGCTGCCACATTCCAACATATCAAACGCAGTCACATCCCAACATTATTTAAAGCTGCACACATCCCAACATTATTTAAAGCTGCCACATTCCGACATAAAAAACGACGCAGTCACATCCCAACATTATTTAAAGCTGCCACATCCCAACATTATTAAAGCATTCACATCCTTCCAACATTACTTAAAATGGCCACATTCCAACATTATTTAAAGCTGCCACAATCCGACATAAAATACGCAGTCACATCCCAACATTATTTAAAGCTGCCACTTTCCAACATTATTAAAGCAGTCACATCCTTCAACATAAAGCTGCACATATCCCAACATTAGTTACAGAAGCCATATACCAACAAATACTTTAAGGATTACTTACTTTGTTTTAGAGTCGGCACTTTCAACTTTTCTTGGACACTTTTAAACATAGTCTGGATGCTGTTAACTTGAACGCGGTAATTTTCTTCGGTATCTGTACTGAATGTTAGGTTTCTATGATAAATAATATAGATTAAACATAATTACAATCAATATAAAATTATAAGGTTTAGAGACAAGCTTTGAATTTCACTTTATATGAATGTTCGGTCCTTCGTCCAGTTTGCAAATGGTTTCGCCAAGATTCTGGTCATTTAAAAAACCGAGTAACACAGTAGTTTGGTATGTAATGCAGTTGTCGTGTTTGATATTGGGCAAGGCGTGTAATACAGTAGTTGTGTTTATTATAGGAATAAGCGTGTAATACAGTAGTTGCGTAAGGAGTGTTATACGGTAGATATATTGGACCAGGCGTGTAATACGAAAGGTGTGTTTGATACTGGACTAGGTGTGTAATACAGGTGTTGTGTTTGATATTGGACAAAGCATATAATACAGTAGTTGTGTTTGAAATAGGTCTACGTGTGTAATAAAATAGTTGTGTTTGATATTGGACTATAAATTAAATACAGATAGTTGTGTTTGATATGGGACTACGTGTGTAATAAAATAGTTGTGTTTGATATTGGACTATAAATTAAATACAGATAGTTGTGTTTGATATGGGACTACGTGGGTAATAAAATAGTTGTGTTTGATATTGTACAATGTGTGTCATACAATAGTTGTGTTTGATATTGTACAATCAGTGTAATATAATAGATGTGTTTGATATTGTACAATGTGTGTAATACAATAGTTGTGTTTGATATTGTACAATGTGTGTAATATAATAGTTGTGTTTGACACTGGACTTGGCGTGTAATATAGTAGTTGCGTTTGATATTGGACTAGGCGTGTAATACCATAGCTGTGTATGGTATTGGACTAGGCGTGTAATACCATAGCTGTGTATGGTATTGGACAAGGCGTATAATACAGTAGTTGTGTTTGATATTGGACTAGGCGTGTAATACCATAGCTGTGTATGATATTGGACTAGGCGTGTAATACCATAGTTGTGTATGATATTGGACTAGGCGTGTAATACCATAGCTGTGTATGGTATTGGACAAGGCGTATAATACAGTAGTTGTGTTTGATATTGGACTAGGCGTGTAATACCATAGCTGTGTATGGTATTGGACAAGGCGTATAATACAGTAGTTGTGTTTGATATTGGACTAGGCGTGTTATACCATAGCTGTGTTTGATATTGGACTAGGCGTGTAATACCGTAGCTGTGTATGGTATTGGACAAGGCGTATAATACAGTAGTTGTGTTTGATATTGGACTAGGCGTGTAATACCATAGCTGTGTTTGATATTGGACTAGGCGTGTAATACCATAGCTGTGTATGGTATTGGACTAGGCGTATAATACCATAGCTGTGTATGGTATTGGACTAGGCGTGTAATACCATAGCTGTGTATGGTATTGGACTAGGCGTGTAATACCATAGCTGTGTATGGTATTGGACAAGGCGTATAATACAGTAGCTGTGTTTGATATTGAACTACACTTGTAAAACAGATGACGTGCGTTATATTGGACTGGCGTGTAATACAGTTGTTGTGTTTGATATTGGACTAGGCTTGTAATACATTAGTTGTGTTTGATATTGGTCTACGCTTGTAATACAGAAGACGTGCATGATATTGGACTAGGCTTGTAATACATTAGTTGTGTTTGATATTGGACTAAGCGTGTAATACATTAGTTGTGTTTGATATTGGTCTACGCTTGTAATACAGAAGACGTGCATGATATTGGACTAGGCTTGTAATACATTAGTTGTGTTTGATATTGGACTAAGCGTGTAATACATTAGTTGTGTTTGATATTGGTCTACGCTTGTAATACAGAAGACTTGCATGATATTGGACGAGGCTTGTAATACATTAGTTGTGTTTGATATTGGACTAGGCTTGTAATACATTAGTTGTGTTTGATATTGGACTAAACCTGTAATATTTAGTAGAAGCGTTTTATGTTGGACTGAAGTTCAATGTTGTTTTATGTCTTCGGGGATTCGTCGAACCTACTGTTTGCTCACATGTACGTGTCATTTTCATCTTATATGCATCTCTACATCTTACCACATTTCCATGGAGGTACAAATAATATATACATACATACAATGGGATCAAAATTAGGAATTTAATCACAAATAAGCTATATAAAGACACTAGGATTCAGTGAGTTCTGTATGTATTAAAAGAAGATAATTATATTAACAAAGGCAACTTTTGTCGGATTGTCTCAAAATTCATTAACATGGTGTACAGTGTTCAATGAAAGTCAGACGGGTAGAAAACAAAAGTCACATATTTTAATACCGAGTATGTCCAACCGTTTTATGTCCTGTAAGAGCCAACTTACCATCACATCTTACCATCGACCATCGACCATCGACCTAAGTCGAACGACCATCGACCTAAGTAGATGGTATCTTAGGTCGATGGTATCGACCATCGACCAAAGTCGATGGTAAGATGCGATTATCGCTAGGTCGATGGTCGATGGTCGATGGTAAGATGCGATGGTAAGATGCGATGGACGATGGTAAGATACGATGGTAAGATGCGATGACTAACTACTTCATTTTTCCATTTACTTAATGCTTTGGGATATACATTATTTCTAATCATATGTCATATATGTTTCGACAGCCTTTCTCATTTTGTAGAATTAAGGATAGGATTAGTGGACGTATAGGGTTTGCTGTTACAGGCTAGATGCGCAATATTCCGTTTTCCCAAATAGTTCCTGACAGCAGTTATTATACCTTCATATTCATACACTTTTCAATATGAACAAGATAAAATACGTACGTGTAAGCTTATGGAAGCAAAACAGAAAAACGCTAAAGAATATTGGAATTTACTAAAGTACGCGTCTGCCTCAAACAACCCAAAGAATTTAAATGCTGATAATTTCGCTTTATATTTTTTTCAGACCGACGAAGACGTAATTTATTTCAATGATTGGTTTTTTAAATACTGAAATGCGGGTTATGTTTAATGAATTAAATGTCCCAATTACTGACGCTGAGTTGCGATATGGAATATTACACTTAGGTCAAGCTCGCTCCGGCGGTCCCGACAATGTCTTAAATGAATTTTTCATTCATGGTAAAGATATACTTTTACCGTATTTAAATAAACTTTTTAACACAATTCTTGATAGTGGTTACTTTCCAGATTCGTGGAGCGAAGGATACATAGTATCCATTCATAAACATGGGGCATTAAATAACGTTGAGAACTTTAGAGGAATAACGCTATTAAGTGTATTAGGAAAACTATTTACAAGATTATTAAATACTCGATTGACTACTTGGGCAGAATAATATTATGTATATGTAGAAGCGCAATCCGGTTTAAGATCCTGTGTGAGTACAGTAGACAATGTTTTTGTCCTGCATGGACTGATTAACCATATTTTAAATCAAAATAAGCAACTTTTTTGTGCCTTTATAGATTTCTCAAAAGCGTTTGACTATGTTGTTAGGGATAACCTTTGGTATAAGCTTATAAAACTTGGGGTTAGAGGGAAAATGCTCGATGTTATAAGATCTATGTATGAAAATGTAAAATCAAAAGTTAAGTTGGAAAATACATTGAGTGATACCTTTGAATGTCACCTAGGGGTTCGTCAAGGGGAATGCCTGTCGCCTTTCCTATTTTCAATGTATCTGAATGACTTAGAAGATGACTATTATATGAAAGGTTACACCGGAGTGGATACCGGTTCCCTTACGTTGTTTTTATTACTATATGCAGATGATATCATTATATTTGCCAACACGGCCATAGAATTACAATCAGGATTGGATATATTGCATGATTATTGCACAAGGTGGAAACTTAAAGTTAACCCTGACAAGACCAAGGTAATGGTTTTCAGGAAAGGTGGAATATTGCCCAGAAATTTAACATTTTATTACAATGCATTACCTATAGCAATTGTGAACACATTTTCATATTTGGGTATTATTTTTACAACGGGTGGGGCATTCGCTGAAGCCCAGACAAAATTATCGGGACAAGCACAAAAAGCAATTTTTAAACTTAAAAAATATTTATCTAAATTTACAAGCATATCTACAAGGCACACGCTTGAATTGTTTGATAAATTAATTACTCCTATCTTAAACTATGGCAGTGAAGTGTGGGGCTTTGGAAAAGCCAACCAAATCGAACATGTGCACTTACATTTTTGCAAAACATTGCTTGGTGTAAAAATATCAACTCAAAATGATTTTATCTACGGCGAATTAGGACGGATAAATTATTATACAAGAAGACTTTTCATAATCATTAAATATTGGTTGAAAATTCTAAATTCAGATAAAAGAAAATACATTTATCACATTTAGGTACCGACCATTTTGATTTCTGGGGGGGGCCTGGGATTTTTTTTGAAAAGATATTCTGGCCCTTGAATTGCTGAAAAAAAATATCCTGGCTCTGACTTGAAGGAAAAAAAATAAACAGTCCCTCAAATTGTTGGAAAAAAATAATCTGGCTCTGAGTCCAATTAGAGGGAAAAAATCTGGCTCCAACTTCAGTCAATAAGATAAATGTACATCTACTTCATCAGCCACTGGATTCAACATGGATATGTTTAACCACAATCTGGCTACATCCACAACTTCTGCTCAGAAGTTTATTGAAATCTCAAGTTGAAATGAGTTTTAGAAGACAGTGATAGTATTCATGGTTGTAATAAATGTGATCTGCATAGATCATGGTAGTAATACATGTGGTATACATTAGTCATGGCAGTTATAAATGTAGTAAACACTGGCAATGGTGACAGTAAATGTGTTGTATAAAGTGTTATAAAGTGATCATGGTAGTAATTTGGTATACAATGATTATGGTAGTAATGAACATGATATTCACGGTTATAATTAATGTGGTATACATAAGTCATGGTTGTTATAAGGCCATTATTTTTTGATAATTTGTTTTACGAACCCTCCTACGACAAAACGATTTTATTTTCCCCCTTCCTCCTACAGCTAATATTGCAATCCTGTGAGGGTGACAGTGAACATTTGTCAACCTTCTAAGGCTATTTATTTTATTATACTGAAAAATATGTTTGAAAAAGACATTTGGTTCTGCTAAATTTTCCTTTGAAATACATGGTCACTTCTCTCTGTTCAAAATCTCAGTTCTCAGCACCTAGAAAACTTTTTTTGGCGGACATGTTCTTTCGGAATCTTCAGCTGTGAACTCACGAGTAAACTTCAAATCATCTTCAGAAAGTTGTGCAAACTGTGTCAGCCATTTTAGTAAATGTTCACTGATTTTCATTGGACATCCCAATACATAATTATAAACTTGCTTTGACTTCACAATCATAAGACAGTATTATACTGGGGTGACATTCCAAAAAAATACTATCATTCAGTGACTCACTCCACATTACAAGCGATATGCGATATTACAAAAATGGGAAAATAACAGTCTTTGAACATTATACATGGATGTTTGACATGAGGTATATTATTAATAAATATGGTATCAAGTAGTCATGGTAGTAATAAATGTAGTATGCATAGCTCATGGTAGTAATACATGGGGTAATCAGTAGTCATGGTAATAATGAACGGGGTATTCAGTAGTCATGGTAGTAATGGTATTTAGTCTTAGTAGTCATGGTAGTACTAAATGTGATATACTGTTACAGTATATCACATTACAGTAATACCTCATGTCAAACATCCATTTAGTCTTAGTAGTCATGGTAGTACTAAATGTGATATACTGTTACAGTATATCACATTTAGTACTACCATGACTACTAAGACTAAATACCACATTTATTACTACCATGAATACTGTATAATACAGTGGTCATGATAGTAATACTTGCAATATGCAGTGGTCATGGTAGTACTACATGTGATATACAGTGGTCATGATAGTAATACTTGCAATATGCAGTGGTCAAGGTAGTACTACATGTGATATACAGTGGTCATGATAGTAATACTTGCAATATGCAGTGGTCAAGGTAGTACTACATGTGATATACAGTGGTCATGATAGTAATACTTGCAATATGCAGTGGTCAAGGTAGTACTACATGTGATATACAGTGGTCATGGTAGTACTAAATGTGATATACAGTGGTCATGATAGTAATACTTGCAATATGCAGTGGTCAAGGTAGTACTAAATGTGATATACAGTGGTCATGATAGTAATACTTGCAATATGCAGTGGTCATGGTAGTACTAAATGTGATATACAGTGGTCATGATAGTAATACTTGCAATATGCAGTGGTCATGGTAGTACTAAATGTGATATACAGTGGTCAAGGTAGTACTACATGTGATATACAGTGGTCATGATAGTAATACTTGCAATATGCAGTGGTCAAGGTAGTACTAAATGTGATATACAGTGGTCAAGGTAGTACTAAATGTGATATACAGTGGTCAAGGTAGTACTAAATGTGATATACAGTGGTCATGATAGTAATACTTGCAATATGCAGTGGTCAAGGTAGTACTACATGTGATATACAGTGGTCATGGTAGTACTAAATGTGATATACAGTGGTCATGATAGTAATACTTGCAATATGCAGTGGTCATGGTAGTACTAAATGTGATATACAGTGGTCATGATAGTAATACTTGCAATATGCAGTGGTCATGGTAGTACTAAATGTGATATACAGTGGTCATGATAGTAATACTTGCAATATGCAGTGGTCATGGTAGTAGAAAATGAGGTAAAGCAAAAGAGTAGCCATGACAGTTATAGATGTGATGTACTTTGGGCATGTTAGTAATCAATGTAGTATGCAGTGGTCATGATAGTATTACAATACAAGGGTCCTGGTACTTATGCGATGGACTTTGTGAATATCATCAACAAGTAAATGGACTTAAGAAGCAGCTTAAGCCACATGCAATGCCAGGTTACAGACAAAGCCATGGGCTATATGCCAGTGTAAATAAGAATGGTATGGAACATGGTAGTCATTGCCCAGTACAAAACCATCCCCTACCAAACAAAACATCCAATCAAGTCATAATTCAGAAGAGCAAAAGGGGGCTGACATAGAAAGCAGACAAGTACAAGCATAACTAAATATTAACACCAGCACATGAAGTTCTGTCCACCAAATATGTAAAGATCCATATTAAACAAAAGAGCTGTCGAAAGGACAGCATTCTCCACTATTCAAGGTCAATTTTAAACAAGGTCACTGACACTTCTGTCTCACCAATCATGGTGCCAGTTTATTCACAAGGTCAATTCTTAATTGTGGAGGTTAATAGGAGGTGGCGACTGAGGTAGGGTGTAGGGGTGCGGGGTGGGGGTGGTCTGTGATCATATATACCAAATATCAAAGCAAGACCTTCAATACCCCAGAAAGAATATGAACTTGAAGAGGGTGGGGAGGGGGAAGTGAAGTGTTACTGAATAGGGAAAAAAACCAGAAATAATATAATATTTTCATTGGAGATGGGGGTTGAGAGGAGGGTGTTGGGAAGGGGATGGAAGAGAACATGATGGATGCAGACATGGTAACTGAAGAATAGAATACATATTTGTCTATCTGGGGAAGGTGTGGGGTTTATGGGGCTAATGATATATACAGGCTTGCCATTGTTATTGGATGTATGCAGTGGTTTCATTGAAATATATGAAGCTGCTTAAAAAACTTTAACTGAAACTATAAGTTGAAAAAGAAAATATCATCTGGCTAAAATGAAATAAAAAGTTATGAAACATTATTGTGTCTGTAAGTGATGACACTTGTCAAGCTCATTTGACTGAGATATATGGCTAGTGGGTATTGAAATAAATGGACTTGCCAACAAATAAAATAAAAGCAATTCTAAGTCGAAAATTATAGGCTACATATTTTCTAAAATACAATACAGAAAATATTTATCCAGAAAAAGGCCATAATTTTGCTAAAATGCAATACAGAGTTATGGAACATGTGTCACTGTCCAGTTGTTGCTGAAATAACAGGACTTGGCTAACAACTGAAAACCAACCTGACGACGCAGACGTTGAGTAGATCTACAACAGCTCTTCTTATTCTACGAATAGTAAAACTTAAAAAAAAAAATATTCTGGCTTTCAAGTTCACGAAAAAAAAAAATCTGGCCAGTGTATTAGGCGAAAAAAAAATCCCGGCTTTCAAGAAATGAAAAAAAAATATTCCGGCTCAAAGGAAAATCCCAGGCCCCCCCCCCAGAGATCAAAATGGTCGGTCCCTTACATGATGATGTTGGAAGATATGATTAAACTGCCATTTAAATGGAACTGGGCGTCTTTTGTCAAAGATAGTTTATCCCGTTTAGGATTCTATGAGGTATGGTTATTACAGGGTGTAGGGGATGTGAACATATTTGTATCTGTCTTGAAGCAACGCCTTAAAGATAATTTTGTACAAAACTGGGATGAAAGAATACACATTTCTAGCAGAGCAATATTTTATACGTGTTTCTCAGACTTTAAATTCCAATCTTATCTAGATACTGTGAATATTATTAAATTTAGAAAAGCACTTTCAAAACTTAGAGTGTCTTCTCATAGGCTCGAAATAGAAGCTGGTAGGTGGAATAAACCAATAAAACACCGAGAGAAAACAGAAAATGCAAATTATAAAATGTGTTAGAGGACGAATACCATTTTTAGCTCGACTATTCGAAGAATAAGAGAGCTTATGTAATCACCCCGGGGTCGGCGTCCCACATCAAGGTTTGCGTGTAAGCTGTGTTTACAAGTCTATATCTCTTACATTTCTTATCCTAGTACAACCAAATTTGGCTATGGGCTTCCTTATAGCATTATCTTAAGGGCTGCATAAGAAATTTTGGTTTCTGTAATTCATGAGCTCCCATGGAACCCAAATTATGATAGCCCATAAAATGTGTCCGATTTCACATCAAATTTTGCGCGTAAGCTGTGTTTACAAGTCTGTATCTTTTACATTTTTACCCTAGCACAACAAAATTTGGCCATTAGCTTCCTTATAGCATTATCTTAAGGGCTGATTCAGTAATTTTGGTTCCTGTAACCCCTGGGCTCCATGGAACCCAAATTCAGATAGCCCTTAAAATGCGCCTGTTTCACATCAAATGTTGCGTGTAAGCTGTGTTTACAGGTCTTTATCTCTTACATTTCTTGTCCTAGCTGAACTAAATTTGGGAATTGGTTTCCTTGTAGTATGTTGTAAAGGGTCGGGTAAGTAATTTTGTCTTCTGCAAATTCTGGGCTCCCATGGAACCCAAATTGTGATGGCCCATAAAGTGTGCAATAAAGGCAGATCTAGGTTTGCATGTAAGCATGTATAATCTATAATTTTGGTTTGGGATTTGTTATAGCATTATGCATCTTATTCATGCTTCACCCATATTGGGGCATAGGCTCCCTTCTCCAACCCCCGCCTCCACTTCCTCCACCCCCACCCCCACCCCCACCCCCACCCCCACTTTTTTAAAACATATTTCTGTGTTGTTTTTGTCAATTCTTACACATCTATGTTGCACCTCCAGCCCCTCCCCGCCTCTCCCCCCACCTCCCCGCCACTCGAATTCCTCCCCAATCCCCACCCCCACCCCTCCAAACTGGAATATTTTCATTTTATTTTTATTTTTTTACATATTTCTAGTAATATTGCTAATACTTCGGTGCAGAGAATGAACAGGTAAGGTGGCAGTGAGTCGCCCTGCCGACAGCCTTTCTGTAAATAGAACCATTCTGACATGTGCCCATTTACAATAACACGAGATTCGGTATTTAGATAAAAAACGTTTTATCCAGCTTGTAATTGAAGGCCCAAAATTGAAAAATTGTAAAACTTAGTGCATAAAGGACCATGATACTGTGTCAAATGCAGTGGCAACGTCAATCAAGAGCAGAAGTCCTGGAATACGATATTTTTCATCGTAAAATAAAATGTCATACAGTAGTCTATATTTACCCCCATGAATCTACCTGGTAAGAAATCCGTTTGGTCTTCATGAATAATAGAGAACAGAACATTTTTAGTCTGAAAGCTATGGATGATGAAACTAGTTTATATGATACATTTAATAAAAAAATAGGTCTCCAGTTTTTTAAATATAACTTATCTTTATTGCCTTTAGGTATGCATGTTATTACACCTTGTCTTTGTGTAATAGAGAGTTCACCCCTTAAGTAAGCATAATTTATTGATCTAACTAAAAAGTGCCCAATATCTCTCCAGAAGAATTTATAAAACTCAACTGTAAATCCGTCGTTACCGGGGCTCGTGTTATCCGACATTTTTTAAGACTTTGGAGCATATGTAATTGCTCCTTCTATTGACTGTTTTAAATGAGCCTTTAATTTTGGTATATTGAAATTCTTTTTAAACTTCATTCAAGTTGATATCTTCGGTTTCTTTAGCTTCGTATCATTTTTTAAAATGTGATCTTGTTTCATTCCAAATTTCATCCTATGTTTTTCAAACAGTCCCAGAAAAAGATATCAAGATATCAAGGAGTTCATGTATTTTGAGACATAATTCCTGCTTTCTATTTTCACCTTCATTTATCCATTTCGCTTTAGACCTTACGAAACACCCCCTAATTTAATTTTACAAATATCAAATAATTGTTTCTTTTTTTTCACTACTAAAACACTAATATTAGAGTTCCAAACTTTGAATTTGAAAGAGTATATGCCTTATCTTATAAAATAACAAAAGATCCTAAGTTACTTTGGTTCCAATTTAGAATCAACCATAGGATACAAACAAATGGCCTTTTATCTAAAATGAATACAAGCAAAGTTTTACGCAAGCGTAAAATAGCTGCCGAGAGGAAATAGCATATATCTGGGTAGGGACTGGAAACGAAGTTTAACATAATAACATCAAGTCACGGGTGTTAAAACAATATTGAAAAAAGAATGTTGACGTGAACACGCCACCACCGTTTTTTTTCCTTACCAGACACATTCTTCCCGAGTTTTACCATCAGTTGTTCCTACCAAACATTTGGAATCAAGGTGGGCGACCTCGCTTCTCTCTGTTCAAATACCTTGATTTGCCTTACATACTGATTACAATTCAACGTTGGAGCACGACATGCTAGAAGTACACATCAGCACAGAAATACATGTGTTCACATATAAGGGATGCGTGTGCGTTAGCGTGTGCATTACAACAGCGATAAACGTCTCACTGCTACCAGATTGCGTTATCAAAGAGAAAAACTCAAAGGAACTGCTCATTGCTACCTTACCATTACATATGCAATTATGAAAACCATATAGGAGGCGAATAAACTCATCGACTAGTGTATAACACGGTGGTATTTACGAGAATACCGCGTTATTCCATAAAAAGGTATTATTCCATTAAAATACAGATTTGCACTTATTCCATTCCAATACTTGCGGTTTCATTCAGTTTCACTTACGGTTTCATTATGCTCCGTAAAAAATCCCGGACGTGAAGATCCCGGAAATATTGCCGCATTCTACACTTTAGTAGACTGCTCTACGAAAACGTCATTTGAAGCAATAAAACGGCAAGGTTTGAACATTGAAAAATATGTGTTTATACCATTCAAGTTTTTTAGACGGGTTCCCTAGGAATTGAAGTTGTAATCATGCTTATTGTCGGCTACATGATTCACATCTGTTTTGGAACTGTGGAACAGTAAAAAAATTCTGGTCAAAACTTCAAACTTATATTACAGAAAAAGGCAATACAGCATTCGTAACTTTAACAGAAACAGATTATTTGGAAATCGTAAATATGATACAGTTTTGAGCAAAATCATCATGCAAGCAAAACTTTACATTTATCAAAACAAGATGCAACGTCAAATTCCACAGCGAGGTGAAATATGGCGTGTATTTTGAGTATATATTCGGAAATATACGTATATAATATACAATATTTTCAAATCTTACACATATTGGTTGTCCCGTTTTCTCACAGTAGCCAATTGTATCCCACAGCGCGCACGCTTCGAGTTTCGCCCTTTTTGAAGCCAGGTAAGTGACACGTGATCCTGTGACGTCATTGGTACCAAACGATTCGCGGTGTCGCATTGAGTTGTATAGTATTGTCTATGTGAAATTGCTGGGTGAAAAAGTTTGCATAAAGAAGGACAAGATAATAACCTAAGTTTTTTTCGTTTCCCTAATCGAGATAATGATATATTAAGATTTGAAGTGTGGGTAGACCGTTACCGAAGAAAATCGCCCGACTCGTCGAGAAAGTGGGAACCTACGAAAGACGCGCGAGTTTGTAGCAAACATTTTGAGTTGACTTCGTGGGAAGTCCATCCTTTGGTTTCATTATATTTGCATGTGGAGAACAAAAGGCCATGCAGATTAAAATCAACAGCGGTACCAACGATATTCGACTATAAAAATGAGAAGTGCATAACCCCGCCGTCTCCAAGCAAGTTGTATTCGCCTATTCGACCGGCGTTGAGGAAATTCATACATGAAGTAAGATTGAAATTTATGTTCAATTATCTTAGCACCTCATCGGGTATACGTATGGTAAATTGAAGAAAGGTGTATAGTCTTAGATCTTTATATACACCGTGAATATTTAGCTGTTGAATTAGAAGCATGCGTCTTTACGTGAATCAATGAAGAGTTGACGGCGCTAATATTATGTAGCCGTCTTTTTTAAAAGATTGCTAAGAACGTTCAGCATATAAATTTAAATGAATCCGGTGAAATAAATACTGTGTCTTTGTTTCCAAATTTTAATTTTTAATAATTTTAAATTATACACCCTCTTCTGCCAATAGTATTATAGATATATATTATCAACATATATAGGGCTATGGATTTGAAAAAAAAAAAAATGTTTCATGGATATTTATAACAAGGCAGAAAATTAATAATATTACTAGCTTTTATATTAATTCAGTAATTTTTTATGGCAAAGCAACAACAATAACGCCTCTTAGCTCGTGCAATAAGTAAAACAAGTATAATAGAATAATATACTTTATATTATGGTAATTTGATATATTTGGTCTGTTTTCGATCTGTATACTTACTAACTGTCTATATCGTTCTCATAATACATTTGGCTATATTATTTAAATCATATTATTCTATACCTAATTTATACGTCCAATCGTAGACGCTCATTCGAATCACGTGACCGTACAATATATTCCGTATCGGGACGCACGCGCGTACAAAATAACCCGTATTCTTTTCGTATTGTACGATTCACAGGTCCCATGTTAAACCTATGATAAAGACCGAAGCGCGTGAAAAGGTTCCGAATGATATTTTATACAAAATATTTTATACAAAATATATTTTAGGGAAAAAGTCGAGGTATAGAATAAAAAGATCATTTAACAGTGTTCTGTACAATACGGAATATATTTGGACTCGTACACAGCTTGGAAAATCATATTGGACTCGCCTAGCGGCTCGTCCAATATGATTTTCCAAGCTGTGTACTCGTCCAAATATATATCCGTATTGTACAGAACACTGTTAAATAACCTATAAGTACTTTTCTCTCTTTGTGCGCGACAAATATCATGTGATATATCCGTCTTGTGCAATACGCGTCTGCCCTCGGCGGTATTTCACCGCTCAAGTAATTGCAATAAACAGGAAATATATCATAAAACTAGGTTTCCCTAAATGGTGCGTGCTTTTGTGATATACCGAAGTATGTACCCAAATTAGGCTGCACTTCAATAGTGCACCGCAATATTTTATTAGTCTGTATTGATATTTGGGGGTACGTGGTGACTAGAGAGCGTGTCATATTGCAAACACCGCTTCTAGAGTGTTTGGTGTTGATGGCGACTTATGGCAAATATATAATACTATAGCAATTATGGCGCCGAAATTATATGCTGTTTCATTTATTATTGTTTTTATTCATTTTTTTTATCAATTATGGATAATATCTAATAAATATATTTGTTCCATGTCTACTTATCGGCAAAAAAAATCTGACGCTCGTATTACCATAGAGTTACATACATATATATCCATGTATTAATGTATAGGTATAGACCAGGTCCATTCATTCGGAATATACTACATTTCGCGGTTATTGTGTATGTACCAAGATATTGCAGTGTTGCGGGTGACTTACTGTCAGATTTCGATGAAAACAATGTTTACGTTGTTTTTTTGTTTGTTGTTGCTGTAAGTGTATAAATACGCTATTTTGTTAGATTAGTGATTAGCGTAATAAACCACTGAACGTAACGAATGACATGACACGATAGTCTTTACAAGCTCTGAGAGTCTCAATGTGCACCTGCATCGCGTACGACTTCATCATCAGTTGATGAATCCGATGTATTTTCGTCCTCAGACACGTATTCTGGCTCCAAACCTAAAGGTTGCACATGGTGTAACAGTTTTATCACGGGCATTTCCTCTGACATCGCTTAATTCTCACATTTTCACACAAGGTATACTGTTTTGCGTTCAGTCTCAATGTAAACAAAAAATAGTTTGTTCCCAATGACGTCATTTCCGGTAATTCGCGCAAGAGTTTTTCCCCTTAGATTTTTTTCGATTTTTTAGCAATGCCTGTTCGCCTTTTCGGCTTTTATCTTTAAAAACATATTTTCACTAAACATACATCAATAGCATAGTAAACATCGTATTTATAATGATATTTAATAATTAAAAACATATCAACAACGGATTTGTTGATTTAGGACAAATTTCATCTTTAACCTTTTTAAAACGTATATCTAACATGGTTTATGAAAAACTAAATGCTGATTGCCTATTGGGCAGTGTTTAAAAAAGCTATAAAAAACTCTGACGTCACGTCCTTCACGTCTCACACCACAATTAATTTTCCATAGGGTCCCATTGTAATGTTTTTGTTCGTGGCATAGAGATATAAAATATTTTGCAACATGTATTTATGCTTAAATACTTCATTGATCCAATATCTGCATGTTATTAACTTTTAACAAATATTTACCAGATTGAACTTTTTTTAATTTCATGTCACACCTATCAAAATTTAGACAAAAATACAACCCCGTGGAGATTAGACCCATGATGTGTAAAATGAGGCAGAATTAGCTAGAAATCTTATATCAACATGCATTTTTCTGTGGTCTCTTCCTAAAATGCTGTAGATCTAGAACCTAGTAAAGATAAATCAATGTATCCTGTAAAATGTAGAAAGGCAAACTTGTTTTTTTTATCTACCTCCTTCATGTGTAGGGCAGGAGTATTCAAGGGAGATAATAGTGTTGTGAGACCTTAAACCGTTAGAATTTTAAACGATTTTCAACGTCGGAAAACATCCAAAACAACGATGACGTTATTTTAAGGCAACGCTACGTTCAAACAACACATTGAACTTGTTAGAAACACGATAAAGCTGTATATTTTCTTCGTTTGGTGCTGAGACGTACAATGCAATTTGTGAGAACGTGTTTGTAAATTTTTATGTTCAATCTCTCGAAAATGTGTGTATAAAATACATAACAATCCGTCAGACAAGAAATAAAAGATTTCCAGCGGATTTATATTGTGCGAGATAAAAACCTGGTGGGCGGGATTTGACGATCATCGATAAAAAAGCTGGTGGTTGGGACTTGAAACACATCAAAACCGCTGGCCCTTGGTATCGATAATCGTCAAATCCCGCCCACCAGGTTTTTATCTGCGACAATATAAACTCGCTGAAAATATTTTATTTCTTAAATAATATCTTTGTATAAAGTTGAGAAACTAATCGCATGTAAAAACTTAAAAATGAAAAAGTTTGAAACCATGTGGAGTCAATACCTTGCTATATGTAGAGATAATTTACTTAGTTGATTTTTCCAGTATCAAACTGTAGCAAATAAACTAAATGTTTTCATTTTGGGACATGCAAAGCTTAGCTTACTAATCAGAAATAACATACCCTTGCTTATATCTTGGTCTTTCTTAATTAACCTTCTTGTTTGTTTTAGAAAAAAAATTGGAAGTTGTAGCATCTATATTAATCCTTTAAAACTATCCCGAAACATTGTCCTTTGATAATATAGGGCCTACAGATTTATTACACAGGATGGGTTAGTGTCTTTTCTCTTTCCAAAAACAAAATATGAGAAAAAACTCAGTGAGTCTCGAAGTAGAGGCAGTGCATGGGTTTCATAACATTAAACAATGTTTATTTTTGATACTATAACATTACAATTACCTGTGTAAATAAGTCTATTTGTATTGACAATGTGGGTTGTACACTGTGTTTTGAAACAAAAAATATTCTTTACGTTTATTACTATTTTTCCCACAGAGTGTACAGAGCATCACTGCAATCTTAGAGCATCCAGATATTATCTATATAGCAATCATACTATATTTTCCACCAACATTGTTTTGGAAATACCTCTGGATTGCGGTGGGGCCTTTTTTACACTCTATTAAAATTGTACAGTGTATAATATACTTCTATAATTGTAAAGAATAAGAAAACCTCCCCATTTATTCTGTCTCTGATTACAATATATGCATTTATTCACTTGATTATATCCCGGATTCCTATGTATCCTTCACCTCTCTCTGGGGTGGCTCTAAATAACCTATACTGTGTTGATGAGCCGTTAAACAACATTCAATTATAACTTAATTATATTTCCTATTACTTTATTTACAAACTAATTTATGCATATTACATGTTTTTTATGTAAGGTTTGTTGTGGGATGGCTCACCCCGACCCTCACAAACCTATTACGGGGTGAATAAATGGATCACCATTAATCTGGTGATTGAAAAAAAAAAGGTATTAGTGTTTACCCTACTTTTTAAACCAATCAAATGGCTCAGTACTTCAAATACGGGCTACATTTATTCGTGAAGAATTTACTACAAGCGCTCTTCGCAGTTACAGCGTGACCTATACAGAGATTATCGATAAATCTATGGTAAACACTAAGTCTGATAGAGTCTATGAAGAGAAATCTTCACCATTAAGAAACCGCGGTCGGTCGCTACGCTCCCTCCCTTTCAGTTTTTTAATGGTGAAGATTTCTCTTCATAACCTCTATCCTATACTTAAAATTTGTGATTTTCGGTTTCTACCCGCGTGACTTTCATTGAACACTTTACACCATGTTTAGGAATTTTGAGACAGTCAGTGTTTGCAATGTACAACTAATATCCTTCAATTTCAAAATATGGGCTCGTTTTTATCAATAACTTGAGCAATAAAAGTCAACACCCATATAATTTACTGGTGCGTTGTCATGGCCGGCCATAAATAACTACTTTATACATACAGATAAACAGATAGAAAACATACTTTTATCCGATTTTATTTTTTTTCAATTTGTTTTTTGTTGCATAAAATGTTCTGGGCCGGCCCTTGAAAACGGGATCGGTCGGGAAACCGGAACCACGTATATAATTTCATTTGGGCTGATGCAAATATGCGGTATCACAACATGGTTATAAAAACAAAGGGCCGCTTGTCGGTGACATATGTGTTTACCGAAATACGAGTCGCTAGTGAAATAATCACGAAACCCTTAGTCACTGCTCAACATTTTAAGATCGTAAAAAGCTATTTTTTAAGTAGAAACGAAATAAAAAAATAACAAACTTACGACCATTTCGATCGTAAATCTATTTTTTAAATGCTTCCCTTTAAATTACACTTTTCAAATAAACGTGATTTCATTTCATTTTCTTATACATGTGATATTTCTGCACTACGTGCGCACGTATGTGTCTACATTGAAGAATGCTTAGGTGCAAAAAGTGAACGATTTTAAAATTTAAGACTTTAATCGTAAGATGTTTAATAAATCAGGGCCCTGAGATTTTAACTGACGCTAGTCTAGATCCTCTTCTGGTTTTCAAGACAAACGTCTAGAACAGTTCTTCTAAAAAAAAAAGTTTGAAATTTGCAGAGATTCTTGTATCGTTTATGACGATCAATACAAACGCACCATCTATCGAAGATATACAGAACGGTAGAAAGACAATAAATTAATAAATAAACAAAGAGGGAAACTTCATCATTATACCGACGAACTAAAGGTGGATGGTCAAAAATACTATAATAATAATAAAAAAAAATAGTTACAGACACGTGTCATTTTTTTTCTGCACAAAGGGTCAAGACGTTTGTGTTTACAATCAAGCGACGAAGATGATCAAGATTAAACTTACCCCTGTCTTTCGAGCTCTTCCAGACGCTGCATGGTGACCATGGCGAGTCGCATCCTTCGATGGGTTCCGGTTTCACTAATGTAGGTGATACATATCAAACATACACACAGGAGACACACAGCGTACCGCGTATTTCGCATGTAAGACATGATCGGATTTTTCCCCATTTAGCACGTGTATTGCACGTGTATTCCCTTTCGTTTCACAAATTCGTTTAACACGTACTAGTTTTTTGTTTTACTGTTTAAACATTAGTTCACTCTCTTTAATTCATATGCTTAGCCTTTTGGTTCCGTGATTATTCTCTGCTACTGCTATGTTTAGCTTAGTCTGTAGTTGAATATGTATTTCACACTCTGATTAACATTCGTTTGACACTGCTTCAACTTAATCCATTTTGAGAAGATCAACACGTTAGTACATGCCCTTTAACATAGGTCGTTAACTCCTTTGACAAGTGTGTATGTGCTGGTTTTCTGATTTTCGATACATGTGCTTTAAACATCGTCTACAGGTGTGTGACATATGATTATCCTCGATTAGGAATTTAAGACTTGTTTACATCCTGTATTGTCATGTATAGAGCATGTAACTGCACCTGTAAGTCGTGGAATGCACATATAAATACTTGAGCCCAGCATAACATACGACATAGGTGTAGCAAAGTCTATTTAAAGCTATGAAAATCGATTTCTTCTTTGAAGGGCGTGACTTTATTTGTAACTTCATGTTCACCAGATCATGTCGAAATCGGTTATTTTAAGCGAGCAAATATAGCGCAGGAAATCATTAAAGTCCAGTCTCTATTGTACCCATCTCGGTGAGATATCGAGTATGTTGGTTGAGGGACTATACACCTAGGAACCATACACACACACACGCACACACGCACGCACACACACACACACAGAGAAAATCATTTACTGTATATACATCGACCAGTGCACATCGTACCCATACACAGGTAACAGTAATGTTTACAGAAAATAAAAAAGTTAGTCTCTTTCGCAGTTCGGGGCTCGAACATAAAACGTTGTGATTTTAAGTCCAAGGTGCTCTATCCAATGAACTATAACGCTACTTGAGAAAATAGTATACTAACTACCATTTATTATGAGCTAAATAACTTAACATATTTGAACATAAATCAAGATGGATCAATAAATATGTAGTCCATCTTGTCTCACGTGTAAATTAACATTGCCTGGTGTAATACTGAAACTAATACTTCGCCTAAAACTTGTTATTTAGGGACCGACCATTTTGATCTCTGGGGGGGGCCTGGGATTTTCCTTTGAGCCGGAATATTTTTTTTTCATTTCTTGAAAGCCGGGATTTTTTTTTCGCCTAATACACTGGCCAGATTATTTTTTTTCGTGAACTTGAAAGCCAGAATATTTTTTTTTTTAAGTTTTACTATTCGTAGAATAAGAAGAGCTGTTGTAGATCTACTCAACGTCTGCGTCGTCAGGTTGGTTTTCAGTTGTTAGCCAAGTCCTGTTATTTCAGCAACAACTGGACAGTGACACATGTTCCATAACTCTGTATTGCATTTTAGCAAAATTATGGCCTTTTTCTGGATAAATATTTTCTGTATTGTATTTTAGAAAATATGTAGCCTATAATTTTCGACTTAGAATTGCTTTTATTTTATTTGTTGGCAAGTCCATTTATTTCAATACCCACTAGCCATATATCTCAGTCAAATGAGCTTGACAAGTGTCATCACTTACAGACACAATAATGTTTCATAACTTTTTATTTCATTTTAGCCAGATGATATTTTCTTTTTCAACTTATAGTTTCAGTTAAAGTTTTTTAAGCAGCTTCATATATTTCAATGAAACCACTGCATACATCCAATAACAATGGCAAGCCTGTATATATCATTAGCCCCATAAACCCCACACCTTCCCCAGATAGACAAATATGTATTCTATTCTTCAGTTACCATGTCTGCATCCATCATGTTCTCTTCCATCCCCTTCCCAACACCCTCCTCTCAACCCCCATCTCCAATGAAAATATTATATTATTTCTGGTTTTTTTCCCTATTCAGTAACACTTCACTTCCCCCTCCCCACCCTCTTCAAGTTCATATTCTTTCTGGGGTATTGAAGGTCTTGCTTTGATATTTGGTATATATGATCACAGACCACCCCCACCCCGCACCCCTACACCCTACCTCAGTCGCCACCTCCTATTAACCTCCACAATTAAGAATTGACCTTGTGAATAAACTGGCACCATGATTGGTGAGACAGAAGTGTCAGTGACCTTGTTTAAAATTGACCTTGAATAGTGGAGAATGCTGTCCTTTCGACAGCTCTTTTGTTTAATATGGATCTTTACATATTTGGTGGACAGAACTTCATGTGCTGGTGTTAATATTTAGTTATGCTTGTACTTGTCTGCTTTCTATGTCAGCCCCCTTTTGCTCTTCTGAATTATGACTTGATTGGATGTTTTGTTTGGTAGGGGATGGTTTTGTACTGGGCAATGACTACCATGTTCCATACCATTCTTATTTACACTGGCATATAGCCCATGGCTTTGTCTGTAACCTGGCATTGCATGTGGCTTAAGCTGCTTCTTAAGTCCATTTACTTGTTGATGATATTCACAAAGTCCATCGCATAAGTACCAGGACCCTTGTATTGTAATACTATCATGACCACTGCATACTACATTGATTACTAACATGCCCAAAGTACATCACATCTATAACTGTCATGGCTACTCTTTTGCTTTACCTCATTTTCTACTACCATGACCACTGCATATTGCAAGTATTACTATCATGACCACTGTATATCACATTTAGTACTACCATGACCACTGCATATTGCAAGTATTACTATCATGACCACTGTATATCACATTTAGTACTACCATGACCACTGCATATTGCAAGTATTACTATCATGACCACTGTATATCACATTTAGTACTACCATGACCACTGTATATCACATGTAGTACTACCTTGACCACTGCATATTGCAAGTATTACTATCATGACCACTGTATATCACATTTAGTACTACCTTGACCACTGTATATCACATTTAGTACTACCTTGACCACTGTATATCACATTTAGTACTACCTTGACCACTGCATATTGCAAGTATTACTATCATGACCACTGTATATCACATGTAGTACTACCTTGACCACTGTATATCACATTTAGTACTACCATGACCACTGCATATTGCAAGTATTACTATCATGACCACTGTATATCACATTTAGTACTACCATGACCACTGCATATTGCAAGTATTACTATCATGACCACTGTATATCACATTTAGTACTACCTTGACCACTGCATATTGCAAGTATTACTATCATGACCACTGTATATCACATTTAGTACTACCATGACCACTGTATATCACATGTAGTACTACCTTGACCACTGCATATTGCAAGTATTACTATCATGACCACTGTATATCACATGTAGTACTACCTTGACCACTGCATATTGCAAGTATTACTATCATGACCACTGTATATCACATGTAGTACTACCTTGACCACTGCATATTGCAAGTATTACTATCATGACCACTGTATATCACATGTAGTACTACCATGACCACTGCATATTGCAAGTATTACTATCATGACCACTGTATTATACAGTATTCATGGTAGTAATAAATGTGGTATTTAGTCTTAGTAGTCATGGTAGTACTAAATGTGATATACTGTAACAGTATATCACATTTAGTACTACCATGACTACTAAGACTAAATGGATGTTTGACATGAGGTATTACTGTAATGTGATATACTGTAACAGTATATCACATTTAGTACTACCATGACTACTAAGACTAAATACCATTACTACCATGACTACTGAATACCCCGTTCATTATTACCATGACTACTGATTACCCCATGTATTACTACCATGAGCTATGCATACTACATTTATTACTACCATGACTACTTGATACCATATTTATTAATAATATACCTCATGTCAAACATCCATGTATAATGTTCAAAGACTGTTATTTTCCCATTTTTGTAATATCGCATATCGCTTGTAATGTGGAGTGAGTCACTGAATGATAGTATTTTTTTGGAATGTCACCCCAGTATAATACTGTCTTATGATTGTGAAGTCAAAGCAAGTTTATAATTATGTATTGGGATGTCCAATGAAAATCAGTGAACATTTACTAAAATGGCTGACACAGTTTGCACAACTTTCTGAAGATGATTTGAAGTTTACTCGTGAGTTCACAGCTGAAGATTCCGAAAGAACATGTCCGCCAAAAAAAGTTTTCTAGGTGCTGAGAACTGAGATTTTGAACAGAGAGAAGTGACCATGTATTTCAAAGGAAAATTTAGCAGAACCAAATGTCTTTTTCAAACATATTTTTCAGTATAATAAAATAAATAGCCTTAGAAGGTTGACAAATGTTCACTGTCACCCTCACAGGATTGCAATATTAGCTGTAGGAGGAAGGGGGAAAATAAAATCGTTTTGTCGTAGGAGGGTTCGTAAAACAAATTATCAAAAAATAATGGCCTTATAACAACCATGACTTATGTATACCACATTAATTATAACCGTGAATATCATGTTCATTACTACCATAATCATTGTATACCAAATTACTACCATGATCACTTTATAACACTTTATACAACACATTTACTGTCACCATTGCCAGTGTTTACTACATTTATAACTGCCATGACTAATGTATACCACATGTATTACTACCATGATCTATGCAGATCACATTTATTACAACCATGAATACTATCACTGTCTTCTAAAACTCATTTCAACTTGAGATTTCAATAAACTTCTGAGCAGAAGTTGTGGATGTAGCCAGATTGTGGTTAAACATATCCATGTTGAATCCAGTGGCTGATGAAGTAGATGTACATTTATCTTATTGACTGAAGTTGGAGCCAGATTTTTTCCCTCTAATTGGACTCAGAGCCAGATTATTTTTTTCCAACAATTTGAGGGACTGTTTATTTTTTTTCCTTCAAGTCAGAGCCAGGATATTTTTTTTCAGCAATTCAAGGGCCAGAATATCTTTTCAAAAAAAATCCCAGGCCCCCCCCAGAAATCAAAATGGTCGGTACCTTAGCGCTTGATGAGTTTGTGTGTGCGCGCTTATTATTACGTAATGCCTATTTACAGTTAAAAATGCTACAACATACAATACATAGCCGTGGTCTAGTGGTTCAGCGTACATCCTTCAAAACTTACAAGTACAAGGCTGTGGTTCAGATCCCGTTCCGGGGCAACTATTTTTGTTATCAAATATATTCTGAAGCCCTATATTTATCGATGTTACATGTACAGAGGCTAAATAAAAATGTGAAATTTTACGTGTATGTGTGTGTCGTTCTAAGGTTTAATGTTCCTCCACCACAAACCCGATAAGACGTCTTAAAGGGATAGACACACTAGAGTCTGGACAGTGCTTCTTGTAGTATCTGCGTTGTATCTGTAGTGCTGGGTGTTGTTATCTGCGTTGAGTGCGTAGTGTCTTGTCGCTGCTGCTCTAAGTTGTTGTCGCTGCGGCGGTGACGCGGGGTGATGGGTGGGGTGGGGTCCGGACGACATCCTCTACCTACTGGGCTGGTATGTTGTGGTAGCCAAGTTTGGGGTCAGACCCATCACAGTATGACCCCTGCGCCGCACATACCCTCCGATGGCATGTACGTCTTCCGTCGTTGGTCTTCTGTCTTCAGCGTCGATAACGCTGAGGCGTTGGTGTTTCTCGGCTTCTGACTGCTGTCATCCGACCTCCGACTTCGGCGTAGCCATCAGGTGATATGTGCTTTGACGGGACGCAGGCGACATCTTCACTCTCGGTCGAATGACACTCAAGCTACTAAACCGCAAATTACTGCAGATTCAGTAATGCCACTATACGCGAATAGAGTATACGGCAATGGCGTATAGGGCTGACAAGGCTATAGGGCTGGCAAGGCGACCCCTATACAAACATCATGAGTGTCATCAGTGCCGACGCTGCGACGTGCTCGCGGTGAAGATCCAGGTGGTGTGACATTTTACGCATCGATTTCTGGTTATATACCGACTTTTGGGTGTTCGTCGATTTGCCACTACTTCACACGTGACTCATTCATATTCATGAGTTATTACCAGTTAAAATAAGGACTGTGTAGCTTTGAGAATAATAACTTCATGGTCTACATAATATAAAACCGTAAAAGCTATGATTATCACACAGCTGTATCTAGTTTACTGCCTGATAAATGATGTTAAATTTTAATAAAATATGTTTTGTTTTGCAAAGGAAGCCGGATACTAAAGGACACTTTCTGAGTATTGATTAATATAATGCTATGTGTGTATAATGTTAAATGTTTACATTTTATGTATCGCCATTGCTTTGTGTGGGTGTTGCTAAGCTACAGTGAAGGTAATAGCTAGCGTTCTTAAAGGGACAATCGGCAGTCGTGAAGTTGTTATCAAACATTAAAACATAGGCGCTTTTATTTATTAATACAGTATTACTTTGACCTGCTTACTTATTTTAATTTGTCTTTCGTTATTCGATCGTGCATGTATCTAGTCTTATATATATTATTGGTGCAACACAATTAACATTTAGATCTCGTTATGATCTACGGTAGGCAAAACAATTTGCCTACCTTTATTATAATTAACATTACTGATAATTAAAATGAAAACTATTGAACTTAAGGACACACAAAGTGACCATGAATACTGAAACTTTCCTTAAACACCGCTATCTAGGATGTTGAGCACTGTGGTTTATTTTCGGTAAGTACTGTAATGCCTGTGTGCAGAATAAACGCTAAATGTATATATTTAGTTC
>JAWPHD010012569.1:0-74941 GCA_037043455.1 Cyrtodaria siliqua
CAAGCAAACTTTACCTTTTCGTGCTTCAATACAATCCGTGTCCTGCCTAATGAGTAACAGATTTAATACAACTGGTCACACATAGAGAGTCAAGACGTCTGACCAAATGCTGCCTAGAAAACCAGTTGTGCGTACTGGTAGCGAAATGCTCCGCGCATCATGTTGCAGCTAAGTAGAACCCGATTGAATAGTACGGTTTGCCAGGTCGGCCAGCGGCCGACACTTCAGTCAGAAGCCAAAGTTCAAACGACTTGTCTCTGCCATGCTCGTACACATCCAAATTGGACCGACGCAGAACGTAAATGCGTGAACGTACTGGATAAGACGCTTAAACACAAACATCTAGTAGAATCAACAAAGGGACTAGATACATCTTACAGAATAGTAAAAGTAAACACACATACTCACTGGTTTATTACTTACCTTGTCCAATTTTCTCCATTATATATTATTTTAGCCTTATTCGATTAACTTGAGTTGTTTTTGCTATATCCTGCAGTATCGATTCTTGTCTTATGTATAGAGTAGGGTTTTTCACTCACTACCTTTTCTCTTAACTAATAATAATGTCAGCGTACAATTTTACTTTATACAACAGCAATGTTCTAGTATTATTACTTTTGTTACTTCCGTGATCAAAATATCTCCATTTATTTAATTAATTTGTTTAGCCTAGTCATTTTATGTACTAGTTTGGAGTTCGTTTATACTTTATCCTGCAGTATCGATTTTAAGGATTTGAGGTAGGGTAGAGTTAGTATCTTTTCACTTTTTACTCTCTCTTCATAACTAAATGTCAGGGTACATTCTTACCCTCATCCAACCAGATATGTTCTTTATTAGTATCACATTTGGCTCCAGAGCGTCTATTCAAAGTAACAGTTTCCTGCATCACTGCCAACGTAAGTTGTTTTTAAAGAGTTTTATTTAACTGCCGTGTATTTTAGTGTTTTTTGTTTCGATTTGTTAGTTTGTTCTGTGTACTCTGATGAAGGCTTAGCCCGAAAGCGCTTGAGCTTTTATAAACTTAGCATGTATAAAAAAAAATCCCCATCTATTAATTTATTCCAACATTTTGCTATCCCCTCGGATCCAGTCGTTTTGAAAGTATTTTGTAGATGTATGTATTTTCTCACCTTATATATATATCTATATATATAGATGGGAAAAAACATTTATACAGTGCGACAGTTTATAAATGTTTTTTCCCATCTATTAATTTTATTCCAACATTTTCTGTATCCCCTCGGATCCAGTGCTTTTTGAAAGGTATTTTGTAGATGTATGTATTTTCTCACCCTTATTATATATATCTATATAGATGGGAAAAAAACATTTATACAGTGCTATATTTATAAACTGTAGCACTGTATAAATGTATAAATGTTTTTTTCCCCATCTATTAATTTATTCAACATTTTCGTATCCCCTCGGGATCCAGTGCCTTTAGAAGGTATTTTGTAGATTATGTATTTTCTCACCGTTATATCTATATATATAAATATATATATTATTCTAATAAAATTTTATTTGATGCGGTGATTTTCATTGCACTAAGCAGTCAATTAAGTTGAAAATACAATATGACAAGAGTAAAAAGCTGGCGAAGAGCTGACCATACTACCTAATATCAATTTTGGAGATTCCATACTTCAGTGGTTAAAACGTTGTACGATAACATTGAGAGTTGTGTATTAAATATGGTCACTGTACCGATTATTTTTCTATACAGCGTGGTGTACGTCAGGGAGACCCTTTATCGCCATATCTATTTATAATATGTGTCGAAATTTTAAGAGCAGCTTTAAAAATAATCCGGATAATAATGGTATTAAAATAGACGGTTCAGAATACCTTATAAATCAATATGCAGATGACTCGTCCCTTTTCCTTGACGACGATGTAAAGTCACTGAATACTACTCTAGAAACTGTTGACAAATTCTCGTTATGTTCTGGACTAAAAGCAAACTTTGATAAAACTGAAATTGTTTGGATCGGACATAAAAAAGGATGTAAAGACATATTGAACACATGCATACCGGTAAAATGGAATGAAAGTGGTTCTTTTAAAGTTTTAGGAATAGAATACTATTGCAAAACGACAACTATGTGTTCACAATTTTCATAGTAAATTCGATAAAATAAAAAATTGATAATGATTGGTCGTTTCGAAATTTATCCTTAATAGGTAAAACAACTATTTAAAAACACTTGCCTGCCAATACTCATTCAATGTATCACTGTCTTGCCTGATCCACCGAACATGTATATCGCGACATTCAAAATGCGATGTTCGATTTTCTTGGTCAGGTAAACCAGATAAAATAAAACGTAATGTGATGATGAACACTATTGAAGAAGGTGGATTAAAGATCCCAAACATTAAATCACTTAGTCACTCACTTAAATTATCTTGGATACAAAAGATTTTAGACCCTGACAAATTCGCACCATGGAAAAGGCTTATTTTAAACAATTTAGAAAAAACGTGGATACAGAGTTTGGCATTTTCATAAAGAGGGCTCATAAAAGTTGGTAATGAAATGAATAGCTTTTGGAAAAATGTATTCCAGTCTTGGGCGCTAATAAGGAAGATGCTGTTAATACAGTCGAAGATATTCTATCGGAGCCACTCTTTCACAACCCAAATATAAAAATTAACAACAGAACGGTATTTTATAAAGACTTATGTAAAAAAGATGTATTTTTCATAAATGACATTGTTGATGACAATTGTATGTTTTTATCTTTTGAACATTTTACCACAAAATATGACATTAACATTCCTTTTTTAATTTATACAGGATTAGTTAGTGCAATTCCAGCTGATTGGAAAGCACGCATGAGAAATAATAATAAGATCGAATCCAATAAATAAAAATGTTAGTAAACTTAAAACAGCTAAAAAGGTAAATCAAATATTCTACCCTCAATTTTTGAAGTCAGTAGTTGAAATTCAAATAATTCTCAAATGAAATGGCAAGCAGATTTGGAATGCGCATTGACTAGTGAAGATTGGGCAATTCTATATACGCAACCTTTCCGTATAACAGATGACTCATATCTTCAATCCTTGCAATTTAAAATTAGTCATCGAATTATTTTCACAAATCAAGATTATATAAATGTGGAATGTCTGAAACTGAACTTTGCACATTTTGTAATAATTCCAAAGAAACATTGTTGCATTTATTTTATGATTGTATGTCAGCCAAAAATATATTAATAAAGTTGTTTAGTGATTTATTTGAAAAATGCAATATTTCAATAGAATTAAAACCGGAGTCCATTTTTCTTGGCACACCATGCTCAACAGATATTGATTATATTTTGTATTTAGTTGTGCTTATCTATAAGAAGTATGTCTATTCTTGCAAACTGAGAAATGTCTACCTAACTATACGATATTTTTAGAGCAAGTGAAAAGTTACAGAGCTATGGAACTATTCTCAACATTATGTACCCTTATACAAATCTAATGCAATTAAATCAAGGTGGAATGCAGTTCAAAATATGTTGTGATATAAGCTGCGTAAAATGTTTGTGATACATTAGTTCTACTGCTTTTATTTACAACTGGAAGGAAGTTTAATTCATTCCACACATTTAATGAAGTTATAATTTACTATAGGAGCAGGTAGACTATAATGTAGACTATAATGCATCTATATATGTATGGTATAAAAATGTTTGTACACTTGATATTCAAATAAAATGTTAAAAACAAAAAAGATTAATCAAGCCTTTTATGGCGATATTTAATCATATAAATCAAGTCTCTTAATTAGATCATTCACACATATTAAAATGAGGCTTTTAAAATCAGATCAATCAAACCTCTTATTATCATGAGGCTAAGTCAGATCAATCGAACCTCTTAATCAGATCAATCAAGACCGACCGCAATATTTTTGTATTTAGATTCGGTGATTTTCGTATACTTTTTTCATTTTATTTTATTCTTTTAATTTTTTCTTTTTAATTAATATCACGATATGTGGACTGTATGCTGAGACTTATTTAGACTAATCAAACCTCTTAGGATGAGGCTTAATCAGATCAATCAAACCGCGATCGCAATATTTTTATATTTATCGTGCTCGGCGATTTCCACATTTATCTTTTCATATGCTTTTTTATAATGCATATTCATGTAGATATGTGGTTATCACCTGAAAAAAATACTAATTCAACAAAAACAAATTATTTAAGCATAACTATTCAGTCAAATGGAAAATGGAAAAACACAGTAACTCTATTTCCATTGTAATGTTGTCAGGGCTTCGTTCTAAGTGAGTTAGAATGGAGCAACTGAGATGGGTTTAGAAAATCCCGATGTTATTATAAGATATTATTAAATAACTACTTAATATCTGCCGTGGTTTGCAGGACACTCCAAGCATCATATGTAAAAACAAGGCCAATATGGAGGGAAACTCAGCCAATATGACAGTCCTTGGAGCAATAACGGGGCCAATACGAAAACACTTGATTAATAACATCATATTACAGTATGAGCAATATTGCAAAATTTAACCATTTTATTTACTTAAAGCGACTATGGCCATGAGGCAGTGCATTATTCATATTATGTCCAAACAATGATAATAAGTAAATGAGTTTTACCTTAGATTATACACTCAAGAAATATGAAAAACGCAACATGGGAATTTCCGCTATATATTTTATGTGTAATATGCTGCTGTTAATCGAATGGTACATGGCTACGTTAGACCTTTCCTTTCGGGGAAAAAGACTAAAACAACACATACCCCAGCTATTATTCCTTCAAAGTTTCATTATTGACAGAGTACGCGTTTGGCTCAAGCATGTGAGCAAGCTTAGGATGCAAAATTATGCAAACCCTTTACGTTAAATACAGTACTGAAATGGCCCAATTTTTCAGAGAGGTACTTCAACATTTATGAATTTCTTGATAAAAAAAGTGTACTGTGATTAAAACGTCTACAACATCACTGTTGTGTCATTTCTCTAACTCTAACTGCTACTTTTTTTTTACAAAACATCTTGGGATTTCTTTGGAATATTATGTGGAATTAAGTGTGCAATACATACAATATATAGCGAAAAATCCCGTGTTGCGTTTTCATATCTCTTGAGTGTATTAGTCCATGTATAATAAGTGCCAATCTCAAATAACGTTCCCGGCATTTACACAACCGATGACGTATAATGGTGTATGAAATGTTTGATTAACAATAACAATACAATAACAGGTCTGCGTTTACAAACATTAATTAAGTGTGTCGTTTCTCTTTAAACGTTTCGGCTATTATCATTTCCTTGTGTCCGTTATTAGTTTCTTTATCCAAGTAATACTTTACACCGATCTTATATCATAACTGTGCAATTAGGGATGTGCAGTGGGGTATTGCCATTCACTAGTGTCTTATACTCACTTATAATCTGAAGCTTATTCCAGTCGAACAAAGAGCGTATTTTAGGCAATGTGATAATAAATTAAATTAGCCATCCCTTGCCTACGTGTCTTTTTTCCGAGACACAAATCATAATCTTGTCACTGTAACAAATTGAATTATATTGACGCACACTTCTAAGGTTTAATGTATCTTGAAATTTAAGAACGAAATAATTATCAAATACCTGGGGATATCTAAGAATGAATCATTCTCCATTTTCGCCTGTGCAATATCGATGCGCAATTACTATAAAGTGTGCACGCATTCGTATTTTGATCCGCCGTTGGTCAATATGTTTCAGTAACATATGCTAATCTGATCCTTAAGGACACATTTCCCAACGCTACTTGGTCATTGAAAAAGCATGGGAAGCTTGAATATTTACAGCCAGCACGCTTCATGGCTGATCAACTCAGGAAAATAAATTGAGGCCCGCTCTTACTTTATTTCTTTGTATAGCATTGAAATATTTAGGGTAACAACACTTTGTAATTTACTTTAATGAAGAAAGATATGTTCATAATTTAGCTTTTGAATACAAAACATATCTGGTATTTCTTAATTGTTTTTAGACCAAAATATCAGGGCACAACACAAAAAATATACAACATTCTTTAATGTGTTATGTGAATTGGTCACAAATGCTTTATTGGGCGGGCCTCATAATCTGAAAAAAAAAATGAATATCACACTTTGCTCATGAAAGTGTATGGCTAACAGTTATCTACTGTTACCTATAGAAATATTCTACCCCGTCCCACCCCCACCCCCACCCCCACCCCAATACAGTAGGCTCGAAATATGTCCTTAAGTAAACTGTATAGACTATCATAACTTATTGACATCAAAATGAAATGGGAAAAGTGGAAAAGTAAAAAGGAATTACTAATATAAGAACTTTCGTCTGTCAACATTGATAGATCTTATAGTTATTTCTGATTCTCTTGGATTCCGCATTGTTAAACGTACCACTTGATATGAGGGACTACCGTGATACATACCTAATGTTTCAGTACAGTAATGTGTGGCCGACCTTTACCCGACGGGTTTAAAAAATAATAAATACTGATAAGGGAGATTGTTTGGAAACAAACACAACCAAGATAATGAAGTAGCAGACTCGGTGTTATTAAGTCTGTTCATGAGAGGTAATGCAAGAAGCAACACCGGCTTAATCGGTATTCTACTTCAAAGCCACCTATATTGGGCTCGTTAGTCCCGAAGGACCAATACAAATAACAATATTGATTTGTAGCCAACTTCATAAAACTCAATGATATTATTTAACACACAGTCTTGTCTTTCTTATATAATAATTCGCTGATTGTTGTTTGTGGAAAGTTTACTAAATCGTATTTTTACTTAATTAATTTGTGTATCCCATCGAAAAATGTAACAATTTTTCCTAACGACAAATCGTGGTATAATTCAAAAACGTATCAACAAACATTGTAGAGACAAACAATCATTGTTATAATATTTTTTTCAAAATGTTACACATCACCTTGTTTACAAGAAAAGAAATACATTTATGGGTAGTTGCTAAAATGCTTTCGCAGAATATGTTTTACTTTTGTATAAAGTAAAACAATACTGTTTCAAGTCACTTTTAAATTGTTTATACATGCTAAGGTTATGTAAATATATTATGGAATAACTATTAATTACTCCTGAACTGGTTTAATTTCGTAGTTGCAAAATAAAAATTGTTCAGCACAAAGCAGAATAGCATAATTATTTTGGTAAATTGCTTATTACATATTAAAAGTTAGAAAGTAAGCATTGCAAATAATTAAAATCAAATATTGAAATGGTACAATTATTAATATATTTCATGTATTTAAATAAAAAGTTACACAAATGTTGTAATTATTCTAGCATTGCAGATGTATTTAATTGCATTTTTTGTTATACACAGCTCATTATTCGCACTTACTTGTAACTTAACTCGCATTTTGTTACTCGCAACTCGCTATTTTAGTAACTATAGACTCATGTTTCGTTGTTCGAAACTCGCTTTTTGTAACTAGCAGCTGGCGTTTAATTCACGACTCACTTTTGATACTTTTACCCCCGAAAGTAGGCCACTTAGGGTTTAAACCGGTTCTAGGGTGCACCAAACCTCAAACTTACCCTACTGTCATCCCATTAAAACAGGACATTGTAAATAAAGAAATCCCCGCCATGATCTAATCTCTAACGAACAAGGCAGCATCAATAGGCAATATTATTAAAACACAAATATGCTCGTGTAAATATAATACAAAAACACAATAGCCTAGAAAGAAGCCACAATGAAGGTATTCAATGACTTGGCAGAAGCCAGAGCAACACGAGAATAAACCATTAAGGGCACGACAAGACAGATCATAGACAAACATCAAACGCCACCGTCCCAATGGGCTTTACTTATATTGCCTATTGATGCTGCCTTGTTGGTTAGAGATTAGATCATGGCGGGGATTTCTTTATTTACACTGTCCTATTTTAATGGGATGACAGTAGGGTAAGTGTGAGGTTTGGTGCACCCTAGAACCGGTTTAAACCCCCAGTGGCCTACTTTGCCACTGACCGTTCCAAGGCGGTAGCCCTATTGTCAACCCTTTTGTGTTTGTGATGTCGCTTGCATTTATTATTGCTTTTGCCTTCTTGTTTGTCTGTTTGCGTGTTTGTTTCTGTGTTTTGTGGTTGACTGTCCTCCTTGAATGCTACTTTCCCTGTCCGATCTTTTTATATTTTTTTTCAGCAGGCGTCATCATAGGGTCCACAGCCTGTCCGGTCATCGTACAATTAAAGAGGAAAGCATAGTGGCGAACTGTAAAAGGGTCCACCACCAAGCATGCAGTACGTTGCAAAATGATAGGGTCATAACCTCTTTTGATAAACTTTTTAACAAGTTTAACAAAGATAGTATAAAAGTGATATGACCAAGAATCTTACGAAGTTTATAAATCACATCACCATAGAAGTCAGGTTGTGATAGTCCTTGTCGCAGAAGAGTCCTTAAATTACTTTTATATTTGGAAAGAAGATCAGGGTTACGATAATAACATTTTAAAAAAAATATTAATTAATAAAAAGGTTTTACGAAGTTTATGGTAACGGTAACCCTGATTGAGTACCTTTTTAGTTATACAAAGGTTACGAATATTAAAGTCCTCAACTCGAGTACAAGCTCTTGAAAAACGTATAAGTTGAGACAGATACACCCCATAAGAAGTTGCTCGGGGATCATCCCCATCCAAGTGGGGATAATTAACAATGTCAAAATTAAAATCATCTCTCTTGTCATAGATTTTGCTAATTATTTCACCCTTTTCAATCGAGAGATCTAAATATAGAAAGGTAGCGTTATTATCAGATGTATTAGCTTTGTTAAGCTGAAGTTCTTTAGGATAAATATTATTAACCATATTTGGAAAGAAAGGGTTGTCAATGTTCAATATGTCATCCAGATACTGAGAGGTGTCATTAAAGACTTCAATAACATCTGCCTGGGTATCTGGTGAAAGACTCAGCATGAAAACAAATCTGCGACAAGTGGTGCACAGTTCGTACCCATAGGGATACCAACAATTTGTCTATAAATGGTGGTATCATACCTGACGAAAATATTATCCAATAGGAAGATGAGTGCTTTACAAACTTCATAGCAAGTCCACATAATATAATTGTCTAAACTGCCGTTAGTGAAAAACGCTTTAATATTAGTACATGCCAAAAATGTAGTATTTTCTCTAGCGAATGTTTTTTTAATAAGAGAAATTAGCTTGTCTTTAATAAGGTGATGTGGTAAGGTTGTATATAGTGTAGAGAAGTCATAAGTGCTTATTGATGAAACTTGACCTTTATTGAAAATTTTATCAAGAACGTCTCCAGAATTTTTTATAGATAAAAATAAATTAATCCTAGAGTTTTCAGAAGTTTTATCGCAACATAGTTTAACGTGATCTTTAACGGCAGTAAGACAAGAAGTTAAAAGTTTGGAGATGTTTGTTGTGATGCATGCACTAGAATTCGAAATAAAGCGAGCCTTATACGAATTTTTATGTAATTTAGGAATCCAGCACATTTTGCTTATCGTTTACACTAGCCTTGAAAGTAGTGCACCGAGTGATATGTGCGGAAACAACATCATCCTCAGTAGAATTAACTGGAGTATACGATTTGGTGCTGCCGAGTACCAGAGATAAAACATAAGTTGTCAAGTATCCCTTTATTCCAATTTCACTTCAAGTATTTCCTGGTTTATTTATTCACAATATTTCAAATAATTCAATGTTACTTTAGTATATATAAGTACAATAATGTTTATCCTATCACAATATCTTTTAATTCAAGCATCCAATGTGTTCACGTTATACTGAGCTCTAAGTAAATTCTCAATCCAAATACTGAACTAGATACTGAAAAAATAATAACCACAAAAAGGCTGTAAATATACTTTTATAGAACGTCATAGAACATCATAACGTCATAGAACATCATAGAAACATTTAAAATAAACGAGTTTTATTTAAATAACCGTGCATGACAGTCATATGATTTTTCACATCATAAATAGCATGTGATGTTAGATGTAAACATCAGTATCTTATTTACTCATCCAGAATTATATGTTACTTATAAATGAATGGCACAATAACATGTTTACATAATAACATGTTAATAGTATTCTTACCATTATTCATAGGTAACACTACAGTATTGATTAATCAGAAAAGGATATCAAAAGACTATTTGGATGTTCTTCGTACTGAAAATATTCCACAGTGCCTTATTGTACTACTGTGTAAGTCACTAGCCACAGAGAGCGAATTTGAAATAACAGCAATTAAATAATATCTCTATATAATTAAAACCGAATTGATACAGCATGCTTAATTCCACGTAATATTTCAGAGAAGTCCCAAGATGTTTTGTGAGAAAAGAGCACTACATATAGTTAGAGAATAGTGCATAAAATACACGTCTACGAACAGTGAGACAACTTTTGATATGCGCCGTCCTCCGACGTACATACGCGTTTTTATGAAGAAGAAGAAGAAGAAGAAGAAGAAGATTTTATTCATAAATCAATAGGCCATAGGGCCTTGAGATACTATAATTGCATATATTATACATTATGTGTGGACTTTCCGCAGAGATTCTCTGCGTTAGACATAAAAAGTACATTTAAACTGATACACTGAAATTTGTAAGTGTACAACTTACCTAAAGTGAAGAATAATCATGTGTTATTCATTTCACATTAAAATTTTAATCCAAAAAAAACATTTTGATATGAAATTCATTAAATTAAATATAGGTTATATGCATTGTTTGAACGGCAAAACACAGGTGTCAGTGCAGTGACGTCATATTTTCTGAAATGGGACAAAATTCTCTACTGTGATTTACAATTCACAAACGAACGCGATTTCATTTAACTTTCTTATATATTTGTCTGAACATAACGCACACATACTTTAAATTTTGAGACTTATCGTAAGATGTTTAATAAAACGGGACCCTGATCTCTTATCATTAAATGTCACATCAAATCTCTTTCAATTTCAAACGTTTTATTTTCGTCTGTATTAATGGGTATTGATATGGCTTTCTTTATCTTGGATATGATGAACGGGCTAATAATTACATTCATGGAATAAATGGTAAATTCAGTTTGTGGATTCCCAAGTTATCCAGTAAACTGTATTATGCTCGTATTACCTATTTTTCAGTGTTATAACTATGTGTTGTAAAAAAACAAATGTACATTTTTGCTATTTCAGGATATTTTGTATTAATAATATTCAGACATCTAATTATGCTGTCATTTTATTCTCTACAGCGAAACTGACTTATAGAAAATACGACCCAAGCGCATGCAATGTGGCTCGATAAGATATTCAGAGAAGCAGCACAGATAGATAGTTTGTATTGTGAGATAATACATAGATATCACGCAGGGTAAGATATTCAGGGAACTTGTATCTAATTCCATCCTCATAGGTCTGCATTATAGCAATATTGAATAAATAGAGATTGATGCACTATGTTCACAATAACAACCTCCATTATTGTTGAAAGCAATAACAAAGTGTAAAATTGTGAATAGAATGAATGTATAGTTATCCGGGTCTGATTTGGCCGGTTACTGTCACCCGAATATTTACATCTCAAACGGTGTCACAGTACATTTTGCAAAGACATAAATACTATAACTGGTTACATGATGTTATTTTTCTTCCAGATAGACATTCAGGACAGAAATATTTAAATTAACTCAAATATTAGCTCTGAAAATGAAATGAGTTTTTCAAAACTTTACTATTTGGTCACCAGCGGTAACATCCACAATAGTTTAAATGCACTTTTACTGCAGCTGGTATCTTGTCCCTTTTCATAAAATCACTTCCTGCAGTATTTTGATGCATATTCCCTACAATCGCGTAAACATTTATATTTGTAAAATTCACCCATTTATATATTACCAAATGCCAATATGTTCCTCTGGGTAATGTTTCAGACACAATTTCAATATTACCTCACTAATGTATATACATGTATCAGTGATACAAGTATTGTAGGTCAAAATACTAGTCAAATAAAACGTCCAAATGTTAAAAAAAAATGATAGGGAATTTTTTTAATAGGGCATTTTCAATACATATCTTGCGCCAATAAACATTAAAACAATGGTTTTAATGTGTTTGATAAATCTAATTTAAATTAAATCTAATCCTGAAATTAGTTATTTGAGACTTTCTCAAATTCTCCTGTCCAAGCAACACGGATTTAACATGGAAAAGTCCTATCAAAAAGTGTTTTAGTTGTAAAATATTTATTTCTCAAGTTTCAAAACTAAGGTATTTGTATTTACCACTAAACATACAGTTCCAATGATAAACATACAGTTCCAATGATAAATTATTTATATTAGTCAAAATTGTTCATGTAAATAATGAAAATGTTTGGCTGAAACATGCGCCCAAGCTATTGGATCATATATTTAATACTTGTATTAAAATGATGCTTCATTACAGACATTCGTCAGAAAGCAACTGTGTTATAAACATGCTTGCATTTACTATTCAACAAGTATACGGCTGGTAATACGTGGTGTTACCTCCGTGTGTGGGATATGGAAAAGTGCTCCAACGCCATTTACAACCTCAAAATAGATACAAAAGTCGATATAAAAGTCGATATAAAAGTATATATAAAAGTCGATATAAAAGAAGATATAAAAGTCGATATAAAAGTAAATATAAAAGTCGATATAAAAGTCGATATTAAGTAGATATAAAAGTCGATATAAAAGTAAATATAAAAGTAGATATAAAAGTAGATATAAAAGTCGATATAAAAATAAATATAAAAGTTGATATAAAAGTAGATATGAACGTCGATATAAAAGTAAATATAAAAGTAGATATAAAAATAGATATAAAAGTCTGTATAAAAGTAGATATAAAAGTAGATATAAAACTCGATATAAACTATATATAAAAGTAGATATAAAAGTAGATATAGAAGTAAATCTAAAAATCGATATAAAAGTAAATATAAAAGTAGATATAAAAGTAGATATAAAAGTCGATATAAAAAATATAAAAGTAGATATAAAAGTCGATATAAAAGTAGGTATAACAATATATATAAAAGTCGATATAAAAGTAGATATAAAGTAAAAGTAGATATAAAAGTCGATATAAAAGTAAAAATAGATATAAAAGTAGATATAAAAGTAGATATAAAAGTAAATATAAAAGTCGGTATAAAAGTCGATATAAAAGTAGATATAAAGGCGATATAAAAGTAGATATAAAAGTAGATATAAAGAGGATATAAAATATATATAAAAGTCGATATAAAAGTCGATATAAAAGTCGATATAAAAATCGATATAAAAGTAGATATAAAATAGATATAAAAGTATATATAAAAGTAGATATAAAAGTCGATATAAAAGTAGATATAAAAATAGATATAAAAGTATATATAAAAGTGGAAATAAAAGTGGATATAACTGTCGATATAAAAGTAGATATAAAAGTAGATATAAAAGTAGATATAAAAGTTGAACAGGAAATGTAGCATTCATAGTTTCAACGCCAAAGGTAACGTCAAACAAGGACGGTATGCTTTACTATTTCTTGTCTTTTATATTTGCCTTGATATGCAATATTCGGCAATTCATTTCCGTGTGAGTATGAACTTCGTAAACGGCCAAAAACTGCCGTATTTGACAGCAGGAACTTTCAACCCATGGAACATTGCAATTCTTTTTTAATAGTTGGTGTCCGTATATTGCGTAAGATGAAATAGGAGAACGTCTGAAGAATGAAGGGCAGAATTATACGATTTTTAAATAAGGTAGATCCAATACCACAGAACTAGTTCTAATGCTATGGAGATAGTACAACTGGCAACTAATGAGGATGTCATTTTGTTCCATTTTGTACCATATTCCTTTTGCTGAGAACACATTTTACAAACCATTGGTTGCATTGACTTCCTAAAGTGTGTTTATTATGTATACTGTACTAACTCACATCATTGTCGAGGTCCACGTCCTGATGTGAGCTCGTGTCTCCAAATCCGCCTGGCAGAATACAATAAAACGTTAAACATGTATTAACAAATACATGCTACGTTCACGTTTGGTAACTCTGTCTTTTATTTTAAAAACGGTATAATTCTATTTACTCCTTTTTTTGTATTTAAGATTGTTTCTACAAAACACACATTCAAAACACACATCAATTAAAATGATAACTAGAAGCTAAAGATGCAACACAACAAACAGAAAAGCATTGATAAAAGCATTGGCGTCAGTGTACCGCCTTGGAACAGTCTGTTGCAAGAAGATCGCTTGGGGTTTAAGCAAGATTTTAGGGTCACCAAATCTCTTTCTTACCCTATTATCATCGCAATTAACGGAAGAATGTAAATAAGGAAACCCCACCAAACTATCTTCTAACAAACGAGACAGCATAAGTTGTCGTTGACTCCATAGCATTGGAACTAGCTCTCTGGCATCGGACAATCTCTCTTAAAAGACGTGTATTTCTCTCCTGAAATATTCGCCGTGTTAATATTTGTCAACAGGCAGTAGACGGACACCAACTGGTTTATATTTCATGAGATATTGCGATATCGTGCGAAAAATATGCATATTATGAGGAAAATCTCGGTGCTGAAAAAAAAAGATTGAGAAAAAAATGCAATGTTCGAACGGGCCAAACCTCCCAGGCATCAAATTATGCATCTTTTGAAAACTGTTTTGGCGACAACTAAGAAGCTACTCCATCAGGTCTATCATTATCATAAAACATTTGCAAAATTGTATTACCGTAACCATGATCTACTTTTAAAAAATGAAACTATGCACTGCATGTTTAGCGGTTGACCCATTTACAGTTCGCTACTATGCTTTCCTCTTTCACTGTGCGATGACCGAACGGATTGTGGACCCGGTTTCCTAAATATTGTCTTGTCTTGTCGTACCTTTAATAGTTTGTCATGTTGTTGCTCTGGATTTTGTCAAGTGAGTGAGTATTTGTTTTGTGGCTTTTTATGCTTTATATATATATATTCATGTATACATGATCGTCTATGTGCTTGCCTATTACGGCTGACTTTCTTGTTAGAGAATATAACCTGGCGGAGATATTTTTATTTACACTTTCCCGTCTTAATGGGATGAACCCACTTATGAAATCTTGGGCGGGGAAACCGCAAACAAACTGTTGATTAAGGATGGCCTAAAGAGTTTATATCAGCCCTGACCTTTGATAGTATGTCTTACTTACTGCTTTATATAATAGATGAAACTATCCTGGCGAAAACGATTATAAAGTTGTTTTTCATAATTAATGTTGTTCTAAGTCATTTTCGGTTCCAATTTTAATATTTTAGGCTATTTCTATTGGTCATGAATTACCTGAACGTGGATACAAAGAACAATCGACATTCGCAAAGCAATGGAAAAACTTTCTCACTTTATTAATACTAGTAAATAATTTATAAGGTAATTATTAAATAATTAATTAATTACCATGATTTCTAATCATTTAAAATACTTATAAACACATGAGGGTAAGTAATATTAATAAATCAGTGTTGTTTTCCATTGAACTTAGAGAAACAACTAAAATTTCTTCTCAATTACCACAAATTTGAACTCAACAATCATTGTTTGAGAGAGTGATGTGTAAAACTTGCTTAATATTTTAACATTATTAGCATTAAAGAGGGTACATCAGGATTTTTCTAGAAACATCTTAAATTATAAAATTGTTCCAGTTCATGATAAAACACATATCAATCGAAATATGATGTTAGAACCATTTTGTTAATGTCTAAACTTTGAAAACACCATATACCTAGAACGGAATCGGACGTAAAATGCTGAAATCAACCCTGGTGCGTCACCTAGGTTAGCACGTATAACTGTGCAGAATGAATTTCTTTGCAAATAAGGGATAATTTTTAGGCTCATTCATTTTGTTTTGCCTAGTAGAATAGAAAATATCAATATTTGTCAATTTTAAGTCGGATACCTAGACCCCCATGAAAAGCCTGATGTACTCCCTTTAAAGTATAAAACAATTTGTCCATTTTACAGATAGAAATACTTGAATTGAGTTGGGAATTCCAAAACATCATTAATTGTACCTAATTAGACCCCGGAAAATAGATATTTACTCCTGGAATTCACAAATAAATGAAAATCTGTAAATAAACCACACTAAAAGTTTAAAATATTAAGCTGTTTCGTGACTTTTGTTCATCCTATCAATCCTTTACACAGAAAAACATACGTGCACATGATGTTTCGTGCACATGATGTTTCGGCAATATTTAAAAAAACTTTTCACAATAGTTCATTAACTTCATATCAGTTTCCACAGCTTGGGAAAAGGGGCAATAATTATTAATTCTTCTGTGGAATCACTGATATTCCTAATTCTGTGATGCCACGTGGAGGCTAAAATAAATAAAAACCAACCTTACATACTTTCATTAACGTGTTTTTAATACAAATAACCTTTAATGTCCTGAGATTGGTATGCAATAAAACTCCTTAAAGTTCTTCAATCTTTAACTTAACTTATATTTCACATAAGAAACATAGAGCAGTTATTATTACCTTCATTTGGAATAATTATTATGTAAATATTGTAAAGTTTAATGAGAATCAAATTTGACTTACAATAGTTTCGCGCAAAATTATTTTTGAAAGCAATACTAATGTAAATTATTATAATCTTAAATAAATTTGCAAGAAACAACATAATTTTGTTGGCTATAAACAATCCCTTTTATGAAGATTTAATCAAAAATGTATGCAAAACTATTTTAAATGAGTTAAAGCTGAGTTGCAATAGTTTCGCATTAAAAAAAGAAGGTGTATGAGATACAATAATATGACACATTTTATTTTTCTCCACGAAATTTTAGAATCTAGTTCTAATATTTGTGACATTATAGTCAGTATCTGATATGGACTATGTAAAAAAATCATTTTCAGAAAAAAAGTGAGTTACAATAGTTTCGCGCTAAACCCCCGATATGTATAGCCATTCTTCGAGTTGACAGGTCTAGATCACAGAAAGAGCTAAATGAATCGGCTTTCTTGACTATAGATAGTTTATATAAGAAAAAAGTATGAAGGGAGAAATTTAGAAATTGTCGAACAAAATAAATACAAAACATAATGCAGTGTCGGTTCGATTGAGATTGTTCACGAACGGTAGTGAAAAGTGCTTGCTACCGTTCACGCCTTCTAGCCCCGGTTTGTGCAGAACTCAATATTTAAAATGCCAATAGTACAGAATGTTGAACCATCCCAAAGATGGTATGCATACGACGGTGAACATGGAACCTTCAATGAGTTGTTTTCACACCAGTCCATGGCCAGCGACGTATGGTCCCAGTTTCTAATAAAACGTTTTGCCCTAAACGAGAAAACAATGGGCGAAATATGCAAAATGGAATTTAGCTGGAAGAAAAGATTATGAAGCAAGCGTACACAGGTAACAGTCAAAATACTAAATTAAAAAACATATCCTAAGGGTAATTAAACAATACTCATAACCTTTAAAGGCTGCAGTAGTGGAACCACCTATTCGAAATTCAAGTAAGAAATCAAAAGTACTTGAGAATGTACCACAGATATCTGTAAATATCTGGCTCAGCCATCTACAAAGATCGGAATGAATAACATTTCTGATTGGAAGCACGGGGAGACGTTTTACCGCCGCCACACTGCACGTGCAACACTACTGTGATATATTAAAAAGCATGAAGAAGAATTTTGGAAATCGCTACCAAAATAAATACAAAAATCATATGAAATGGAAAACTCCCCCGCTACATGTTGACTGTATGAATTCTACATTTCCTGTTCTTCGACTGTTATACCTGCTTTCATTGTCACAATGATGTTGTTTTTGCCGTTTGGCGACCTTAGCGGTGTCCTCTTATATCCAATCAATAGTTTTATCTTTACATCCATGATGTTATGCCACCATATCACCAGTTTTATCCTTAATTATACCATGTTGAAGGTTTTGTGCTCATCGACAATTTGGTTCATTTTATTTGAATGTGTTCTGCCAGTGCTACATATATTGTTGTTTTTTATATACCTAATAGTATAGCCTTATTAACAATATAACAACAGGTATAAATGGATGTGATGCATAAATTGATGATGTCCCCTTATGCAATGTCATTTTTTAGAGAAACATCTACAACAGGCGTAGTGTGACTTCGAGCTGCGAACTTTAATATTCGTAACATTTGTATACAGAACATTGTACTTTCTTTATTATTGTAACCCTGAACTGCTTTTAAAATATAAAAGTATTTAAGAACTCTTCTGCGACAAGGGAGATCACAACATGACTGGTGACGTTATTTACAAACTTCGTCAGATCCATGGTCATGATCACTGTCATACAATCTAAAAGTAAGTATAAATGTTGAACAGGAAATATAGAAACAAGTTATCAAAGGAGGTTTGACTATCATTTTGTAATTTGGTAACGCACTGCATGTTTCATTTTTGATCCATTTACAGTTCCTACAATGGAATCCTCTTTGATTTTGAAATGACCGAACAGAGTGTGGACCCTATGATGACGTCTACGAAATTTGATGGGCGTCTTCAATCTGGTGTTGTCATGCCCTTAATGGTTTGTTATCTTGTTGCTCAGGCTTCTGCCACGTCATTAAATGTGCTTTGTGGTTTGCTTTCTATGATTTTGTTTTTGCTCTATTCATATATACATTATCATATTTGTTTTATACTTCTATTGCCTATTAATATTGCCTAGTTTGTTAGAGGATATAGCCTGGCGGGGATTTATTTATTTATTTAGGCTTTCCCCTGTTACTGGGATGACAGTAGGGTAAGATTGAGGTTCGGTGCACCGTAGAACAGTTTATATCTCCAGCGGCATTTTTGCCTATTGTCAGCCATGTTATGTTTGTAGTGTCACAAACAGTGCCTCTTCTGTTTGCTTGTAATTGCTGTTCATTTCGATGCGTGTTTTTGATTGACTGTTGTCCTTGAATGCTACATGTTCCGTTCGACCTTTATACATATTTTCGTTTATATTGTAAGATACGAAACATGGATTGTGATATAAGCCTGTCAACAAATCAGTTTTGTCAGTTAGGACACGTGAAATATATTAAAGCTATTGACACAGATAGTGGTTATTTCTCTACAAACAAGAAGTTCCGAGTGCCTTTGTACTGTGGCTGGTCATACAATTGTGTAACAAGTGCTCGAATGGTTAAAGTAGATCGACCATATGACAAAAGTGTTAGGATAATAAACAAAGCTTGTATTGGGTGAAACCTGCCAAGAATCATTTGAAAAATAAAATAATTCCTACTCATTTTACTACCCTGTGTGCATCATATTGTATGACACATTTTAAACTTACTTCTTGTACCAAAATATTCTATATGATCCTGGATACTTCTCTTGACGACGGCTTTGAATAACACAATTAATATCCCCAGTGATGAGCCGTTAAACAACATTTCAATTTAATTATGACGTGCTGTGTTTATCTAATCCGCAGTCATATATGAGAATTAGAAAGCCGCAGTCTTATCAGAGCATAAGAAAACCGCAGCCTCATAAGCGCATTTAAAATTAAAACCTTATAGTTTCAGTGGTTTCATCTCATCAGATGTTGTTTTGCATCCTGGAGGAGTAAATGTCTTTAAAGATGTACTAGCCTTAAGGTATGGAAAACAACAAATAATTAGTTTTCCGTCCCATCGGATTGTTTCATTAGAGATAGTTTAATTACATTATCGATATGTACGCATTGCTAGATTATAAACGCAAACAAGTGTGATAACTGTTTTTGCCAAGATATACGTCAAGACGACAGTATGAATACATACTGCAAGGGAATTCTTTCGTATGGCAAACACGCAACTAAGTTAACAATGTAGTAGACTCGTCGGTTTTATTGATCTACTTATAAGAGGTAATGTACAAATCAACACGCCTCATACTCCACATTACCGACTTAAACGGTGTCAACTTCAAACCCGGGGCGTCCGTGGCCGAGTGGTTAGAGTTTCTGACTTGCAGTCACTTACCCCTCACCGCTGTGGGGTCGATCCCTCATGGGCTTAGAAATCTTTATGTGAGAAAGCGTTCCAGCTGGCTTGCGGAACGTCGATGGTTATACTCAGGTGACCGCCCGTGCACGAAAATTACACGGATGGGCACCTGGGGTCTTCCTCCACCAATGGAAGCTGGAGAGTCGCCATATGACCTTAGCTATTAATGCGACTATAAGATCCAATTCAATTCAATTCTACTTCAAAGCCGCCTATACTCGGCTCGAGAATCGCTAAGGTAATGTTAGTAAATTGAAGCACATGTAAAAACATGTTATTTTGAACCTATCATTTTGCAATGCACTGCATGTTTCTTACATTTCCCCACTATGCTTTATCTTTGTTCGATGACTCGTGACCTTAATGGTTTATTCTCGTCTTGCTTTGACTTAAGTCATTGTGTACTTGCTCAGTGGCTTTTCATACTTATGTATTCTTTATATTCATATATACACGATCATGTTTGATTTATGATCACGTTACATTTATATTGCCTATTAATGCAGTCTAGTTTGTTAGAGGATACAGGGATTATTTTATTTGCACTGTCCCATTTTATTGTGATGATCTATGGTAAGCGTGAGGTTTGGTGCACTCTATAACCTGTTAAATACCCAGCAGCATATTTGCGACTGACCGTTTATATAAGGTACTCCTATGCCAACAATACTATGTTTATAGTGTAGCATACTTTCTTTCATTTTCCCTAGTAATTGTTGTTTGTTTGAAAACAGGTTTTTAGTTGACTGTATTATGTGAATGCAACCTGTTTTAATATCAGACACTACTAAACAAACTTAAGGCAGCCGGAAGAGAGGCCGTAGAACAATGTTATTATATGACTTAAGCTAACATGAATCATATAACTTATTGACTGTGGTCTTTGAATGCTGCATTTCCTGTTCGACTTTTATATAAGAATAGATAATGAAGTTGTCGATCAAAACTATACTTGTATGAACAGATTTTCACCAAACCCATTGTTTACCGTTGTATTCTATCCCGGTTTGATTATAATTGGCACAGCTTCACAATTTCCGTAGCCGATAAATACTGCTCAGAAACCATACAGTTTTGCACAATGATATTTAACATCAACATTTTCTTTTGTCATGGTTGAAACTCTGCGCAAAAATCTTATTTCCTTGACTGTATAATTTGATGCTGTGTATTGTCATGAACATGACACTATTTGATTTGCATATTTGATTTGGGTTGTTCTACAGTGAGGACCCACGGTGCCATTGCGTTTGGGCGCTGTGGATTCTATATGATCATTTTCATTTCATGTAATGCGAAAATATCCTCTTTACTATCGGGTCCCCTCAAGACGGGAACAGTTTTTTTCTCATTCAGGTCGACATGTGCTGCGAAAATACCACGAATGTAGAGCAGCGGAGTAGACGGAATTGAGCTGCTTAGGTTGCTGTTTTGGATTGTTAAGTAGGCGCTTACCCGGAGAATGCAGCAACTAGTGGATTTAGTCAGTCAGACAACATAACCTATGCATCGCCATACAGAAAAACAATGTCAAAGATAACATATATAAAGATACGAGTACTCTATTGCGTCCTGATTATATATATAAATACATGCATGAATGAATGAATGAATGAATGAATGAATGAATGAATGAATGAATGAATGAATGAATGAATGAATGAATGAATGAATGAATGAATGAATGAATGAATGAATGAATGAATGAATGAATGAATGAATGAATGAATGAATGAATGAATGAATGAATGAATGAATGAATGAATGAATGAATGAATGAATGAATGAATGAATGAATGAATGAATGAATGAATGAATGAATGAATGAATGAATGAATGAATGAATGAATGAATGAATGAATGAATGAATGAATGAATGAATGAATGAATGAATGAATGAATGAATGAATGAATGAATGAATGAATGAATGAATGAATGAATGAATGAATGAATGAATGAATGAATGAATGAATGAATGAATGAATGAATGAATGAATGAATGAATGAATGAATGAATGAATGAATGAATGAATGAATGAATGAATGAATGAATGAATGAATGAATGAATGAATGAATGAATGAATGAATGAATGAATGAATGAATGAATGAATGAATGAATGAATGAATGAATGAATGAATGAATGAATGAATGAATGAATGAATGAATGAATGAATGAATGAATGAATGAATGAATGAATGAATGAATGAATGAATGAATGAATGAATGAATGAATGAATGAATGAATGAATGAATGAATGAATGAATGAATGAATGAATGAATGAATGAATGAATGAATGAATGAATGAATGAATGAATGAATGAATGAATGAATGAATGAATGAATGAATGAATGAATGAATGAATGAATGAATGAATGAATGAATGAATGAATGAATGAATGAATGAATGAATGAATGAATGAATGAATGAATGAATGAATGAATGAATGAATGAATGAATGAATAAATAAATAACAATTAAAATCAATAAATCAATAAATAGATCAAGGAAATAAATCAATCAGTAAATAACAATAAAATCCATAAATAAATGAAACAAATAAATAAAATAAATAATAAATAAATAAATGAATAAATAATTGAATGAATAAATAAGCAAATAAAATAAAATAAAATGAATTAAGAAATGAATGAATTAATTAATTAAGAAATAAAGAAATAAATACAAAAATCATAAATGAATCAATAAATAAATAAATCAAATAATAAATAAATGAATAAATAAATAATGAGAGCCATATATTTAGACTGGTATTTTTTAAATGATATCTGATATTACAATACTGAATATCTATAGTTTCAGGAAAACGATAATATGCATTTTATTGTGCGGATATAAAATAATTCTTTAACCGTCGTGGTTGTTTAAAGGGGTTGATGCACTATATTTAAACAATGTTTATTTTAAAGGGCTCTGAAAAGAATTATCAAAATGCCATGAAAACTAATTGAGATAAGAACTATTGAAAATGTGAAAGAACATAAATGGAAGCGGCCATCTTGGAACGATGACGTCATCGTGCCTTTTTACCATATATGGCATATTAACAAAATGTCTTTTAAAGCAAATAAAATTACTGCAAATGAAAAATAAGCATATAATTGGTACATTTTACTTCTGTGTATTTATTTTTAATCAATTTGCAGTGATTTTCTTTGCTTTAAAACATATTTGTCAATATGCCATATATGGTAAAAAGGCGCGATGCCGTCATCATTTCAAGATGGCCGCCTCCATAAATGTTCTTTGCACATTTTCAATACGTCTTAACGGATGATTACAGGCTGATTCTGACGCATGATGTCATGTGCTGTGTTGACATCAAGTAAACACATCGTAACAGTAACTACACGTGCAATTCTCGCAAATAAATCTAACACGCTTCTTATTAACAAGCAGACGTTTTAACCACTAATCTAATGAATATCCTAAGTACAAAGCAATGTTTTGTGTGCATGTTTTGCTCTCCTCGGAAACTGATCAAAATTATAGTGGGAACGGCTGACGTTATCTTCTAAATGTAATTGTAAACACTAGCATGCTCTTAACTCGAGTTTGATGTTAGGACATCGTTTTTCCACTATGACGTGAATTGAACATTAAAATCAGAATCTGGCTAAAGTGGCTGTTTATTTCAGTCGATATGTAAATCAAAAGCCGTAAGGCTGATATCGTGTTTAATGGTGCGGTATAAATGGCTTTTAGTGTGGCATGTGAGGACGGTTTTTTGTTTAGAGCGGATTTTTGATGTGATAGGATCATACTTGTACTGAGCTTTGTCTGCTATATTAAAATAAAATAAGGGCATTTTTTAATAATGAATTGTTCTTAAGAACTCAACACGGTCATTATTGATATTAACCTATTTCTCGCATTAAACTGGCCTCACGTCATGTACTAAGACAAAAAACTGTCCGAATTATCGCTCGTTCTCAAACTGAATTCAATCGGAAATATCTCGGCGATTTCCCAAACTATAATTCTGAGTAATGGACGAGCTAGTTCCGACTGTATGGTGTGTTATGGGGGAGACCATATATGTAGCTACATTAAAAGTGAGCGAATAACCCCTGACACTTAGGTTGAACATCTAACGACGGGCATATAAAATGACGTTGATACAACATGGTCTTCATCTTTAGATCTTTCGATTTGGATATTTGCAATTGTAGAGTCCGTTTAGGGAGTATTCTGTGTCCATAGCAACATAGCAGCATAAGCCAGATAATGGAAGATAACCCCACATAATTAATTTTATTTTCTTACGTGTTTTCTTATTTTCATACTTAATTAATGTTGCGTAAATTTTCTGAAAAATTCCTGATATTGAATAAAATATTTCAACATTACATATCTACTGAATAATTAATTCGAAGAATTGTATTGACTTAAAACTATGTTAAATGATTAGGAATAAGGACTAGAAATGCTGCAATGAATATTAAAATTCGTGCAATAATATTATAATTGACAAATCGTTTCATTTAAACTGTTATGTTAATTTGGGCGCTGAAGACAGCGCTGAAGACAGTATAATAGCGCGGTTGTGTACACATACAATCGATTTAAGCTAACATGTAGGCGTTATTGCCTACTGATCGTTCCAAGTAGTAACCGTGTATCCCGTGCTTGCAATCAGAACTGTTATTCATTCCGATATTTGGACATCGCTGAGCCCGATAGTTACAGAATCGGTGGTACATTCTCCAATACGTTTGTTTTCTTACTAAAATTTCGAATGGTTGGTTCCACTACTCCAGCCTCGAAAGGTTCTGAGTATTGTTTAATCACCCTTAGGATGTGTTGCCTGCTTTTTAATTTAGTATTTTGACGGTTACCTGTGATACGCAGGCTTCATAACCTTTGCTCCCAACAAAATTACATTTTGTTTATTTCGTCCATTGTTTTCTCGTTTAAGGCAAAGCGTTTTGTTTGAAACTGGGACGATACGTCGCTGGCCATGGAATGGTGTGAAATACTGCATTGAAGGTTCCATGGTCACCCCATATGCATACCATCCTCGGGATGGCTTAAATGTCTGTACTCATAGCCGTGATTAATATTGAGTTTTGCTCAACCCGGGGAGTTCGACGATTTCCAAAGCTTTTCCACCACTTTTTATTTTATGTAATGTACTTTTCATTGTTTTATTTAATATGCTCATTTATTTTGGTGTGTGGTGCAGTGCGGACCTACGGTGCCATTGTATTTGATTGCTGTGGTAACTATAGGACATTTTTTCTCATGTTTAAACTACTCGAGTGATAGCTGAAATTCAATGACAATTGTTGATTTTATTTTCGTATTATCGTTGCATATTTTTTAAATATTACATTCTACGAAGCAAATTATTATTAATAAAGTATCACGCTTTTCGTGTGGTTCTAGGGGTCCGACTTCAAATTGACAAATAAAAGTAATATTCTATGTTAAACTGTCAAAACTTAACTAATGAGCCTCAAAATGAGCCATGTACAGGGAAATTAATCTTGCAGAGTAATCCTAGTTTACGCACCAGGTTGAATTTAAGCATTTTACGCGGATGATATTCAACATATATGGCGAATTTAACAGTAATACCTGAATAATGCGTTGCTTATAGCATATTTTGACAATAATATGACATTTTTAACATTGCTTGGAACATATCTAAACTTTCAGATTGTTGTAGAAAAAGACGGATTCTCCCTTTTAGACCAAAATCCATAACTTAATATGTATTATCGATTTTTAATTAAAGCTGTATTTCTTTGTTTGTGCTTTTATCTAAATTTTAGTATCGTAACCCTGATCTACTGTTTAAGATATAAAAGTAATTTAAGAACTCTTCTGCGACAAAGACTATCACAGCCTGACTTCTATGGTGCTGTGATTTACAAACTTCGTACGATTGTTGGTCATAATCTCTTTCATACAATCTGTATTAAACTTGTTAAAAGGTTTATCAAACGAGGTTATGGTCCTATAATTTTGCAACGCACTTCATGTTTAGTGGTTGTCCCATTTACACTTCGACAATATTTTTTCCTCTTTGATTGTGCGATGACCGGACATATTGTGGACCCTATGATGACGTTTCATTTTTTATGATCATTTATGTGTTTTCCACCTTTCAGTATTTATTGACATTCACGCTAGCATTTGGTTGGTGCTTTGTGGCGGCCGTAAAAAGTCGATCCGACTACAAATCAGTAGTGCTATTACTTACTAGTCCTTTGGGATCATCAAGCCCAATATGTGTGGTTTTAAAGTAGAATATCGCTAAGCCGGTGCTAGGAGGCGTGTGAGGTGTTGTACTTTACATTACTTCTCATGCACAGATCCACTTTTCAGAATTTATTTACATATATTGCCTATTTGTTAGAGAAAATAACCTGGCGGGGATATCTTTATTTACACTGTCTGGTTTATTGGGATGACAATAGGGTACGATTGAGGTTTGGTGCACCTTACAGCCTGGTTTAAACCCTCAGCGGTCTTTATTGCTACTGAACGTTCCAAGGCGATAGCCGTATTGGCAACCGTTTTGTGTTTGTGATGTCTTATTTGGCCTTTTATTCATCTTAAAAGTTGTTCTTTGTTTCTCTGTGTGTTTGTAGTTAGTTGACTGTCGTCCTTGAATGCTACTTTTCCTGTTCGATTTTTATATCTATATTTATATGGTTGTTTGTGTAATTTGGGAATCCAGTACATCGTTGGAAGTCTGTTTTGTTTTCGTCTATTCCAGCCTTGAAAATCTTGCACTGAGTGATATGCGTCGAAACAACATTATCTTCAGTAGATTGCACTTGAGAATACGAATTAGTACTTCCGAGTTCCTGAGATAAAACATTGACGTAATGGAGGCGTCAAACAATAATTATAGTATTAGCTACTTTTTCAGCAGGAACTAAAACAAACTTATTATGAAATTCCTGGATTCCCGATTTTAAATTAGGATATGAAAACATAGGTCTAGGGGGAAGTAGGGAAGGGTTAGCCGTATAGAAGTTAATACGGGTATCTATAATGTTAAAAATAGTATTTTTCCAAGATGAAAGGAAGTTAGGGTCAGCATGTTCTCTACAACACCATTTAATATTAAAATCCTCAATGGATTGGGCGATCTGAAAAGGGAATGCATTAAAATCAATCACAGAATGAAATTTATACTGCGGACCTTTAGAAAACAAATGCCAAATACGTGTATCTATAATATCAAAATTACCAGTAATGACATGACCGGCCTGTGGACCCTATGATGACGTCTACCTAAAGCGATGACGTTTGATGTTTGTCTGCAATATTGTCTTGTCGTGCCCTTAATGGTTTATTCTCTTGATGCTCTGGCTTCAGCCAAGTCATTGAGTACCTTCTTTGTGGCTTTCTAGTCTATTCTTGAATTTCCAACTACCTTTTCGCAAAAGTTTATAACATGTTCTTTAATCATGGAAAGACAGGAGGTCAATAGTTTTGACACATTAGTAGTGGTACATGAACTAAAATTTGCGATAAAACTTGCTTTGTGTGGATTTTTGTGAAGTTTTGGAATCCGGTACATAGTCCAGAGCTTGTTCTGCTTATCTTTACAGAAAAATTCATAGTTTCCAGAAAGGACACACTCTAAGAAACTATATCCTTCTCCAGAAATGATGTAGTCAGATAAGCATAAATGCTCTCTAGCTCTGCATTCAGCATACTGATATAGTACAATCTTCAGACAACAATGATACTGTTGGAGGTTTTGTCTGCAGAACTAGAACAAATTCAGTATGAAGATTCTGGATTTCCTTCTTCATATGACGTAAATTGTGAAATGACCGCCGTGGAAAGAAAAAGGAATTTGACTCATAAAATTGTATACGTAGCTAGATAATATCAAAACATCATCCTGGAAGTAAGTGCATTTTTATCTGCGCTTTGGCGTTTACAACACTAGTACACAAATCGTATAATAAATCCGCAATTTCATTGCGTCATGCATTATAATCAATATCCGATAGAAGTCCATACTTATGACCTTTGGCAATAAACTGCCTGATCATTTTATTCTCAATAATATCAAGATTGCCAGAGACAATATAACGGCAGGTTTGTAACAAAATTTAGAAATATGACATTCTGACTCAGTTGGATTAGAAGTCTCGATTTCAAGATCAGAAACTATGCTATTGCAATTGAAATTAAGATTATAGTTTATTTATTATACTTGTAACATATAATTAGAGTTTTAAATATTTCGGAATTCGCTTGTTACTAAAAACAAAAAACAAAAAAAATATTGAAATCGATGAATTTGTTTAAATAAGTTGTTTTTAAAATAAAACGCCTTTGGAGGTCAGATGGAGCATCAATATGTGAACGCAAAATATATTGCGTGTAGCTTTAAATTATAGATGCAACATCATAAAGTGGATTAGTACGGATATAAATGGTATCCGCTTTTTCGTCAAGTTTCTTTAAACAAGAACAAGACAAACTGACTAATTTGCAAAGGAGCACCTAGACACCAGAACTTTTATAGTTGTTGTCAAGTTCTGCGACAGATGCAAATTTCTTAAAATTACTATTTAAATTATGGTTCTTTCTACGACAATTTCAGAGTTAAGCAAAATAAAAATGTAAATTTCAAAAGCAGCACAACTAATTAACATCAAGTTAAGTTAAAAACGAATAACTTAAACGCACGTGTGCATGATAATAGGATCATACAGACGATTAATTGTATATAATACTCGTGATTATTAAGATTATATCATTTATAGTGAAAGTAGATATAAAAGTTTAACAGGAAACAATGTATTCAACCAAAATCACCCATGTCTTATATGGATAAATAATCAGGTTTAATAACCGCTGCTCCCAACCAAATTCTTTTTTTATTTCTCTCTTCGGGGCATACAATTGTATTAGATCCTGGGACCATACGCCGCTGGATATAGGGGATGAAATAAAGATACAAATATTGCTATAGCCACCGCCATATGCTTGCCGTCTTAGGGATGGTTAAAAGTATGTACTGTTGATTTTTATTAAAACTGAGTTCTACTCAACCCGGGGCTAGAGTGCGTGAGCGGTAGCTAGCATAATTCACTATCGCTCATGAACAGTCTCGGTCAAACCGAGACTGCAATATTTCGTATGTGTCGTGCTAGGCCGTTTCCAAAGGTCCATTATCATACTCTTTTTTATAAGTATATTCATTGAGGGTATTTGTAATAAAAGTATGAGTAAAACTCTCTGCTTTTATGGAGCTCTGTAGCATAATGCTCTTTCCAAAACAAAGCATCATACAGAATCATCTCCAAATGTGAAACTAGATTGTAATATCAGATTATAAGTATTTAATGAACTCAAGTGAATAGATTTGCTCCTTTGGAGCTGATTTTATTCGACATATATATCAGTGATACAATGACACAAACACAAAGGTAAGTATAGCAATGTCAGTATGCAGGTAAGTTCTTCAAATATGGCTGCATGGCATTAAACGTCATTTTCAGCTCATTTTAGCTTATGTATTACCGGTTTAAATATTGAAATAGTCATAATACGCTTCATAGTCTGTTCTGTTAGGCATGTTAATATTACAGAATATAAAAATGGTCCTATAGAAATCACAGCAACCAAACGTAATTGCACCGTAGATCCGCACTGTACCACAAACAAAGAGCAAATTAACTATACAATAAAAAAGACAACACACAACAGACCGAGTGGTGAAGACAGGGTTACCGACTTGGAACGATCAGTAGGCAATGTGGTCCACCGGTTAGCTTTAATCAATTTTCAGTGCACACAATCTCGCTATTATCCTGTCCTCAGCGTTCAAATTGACAAGACAGTGTAAATAAAAGTACATCCAATAAAGTCTACATCCAGAGAAATTAGCAAATGATACAGGAATATGTTACTGAATAGAAATATATAAAAATAATAAAATTAGAAAAAACTCTGGATGCATCCAGAATTGTACGGAACACCCACAGCAGTTGCAGCCCAAGAGAAAACAAATCTAAGGTACGACTAGAACACCCGTAGGACAAAGACTCAGGGTTTCAGAAAGTTCAATCCCACGAGGTTGTCAAATTCTCTGGCTAGCAGGTGCCAAACTCAACATGAAATCTCGTTCATAACAGTATAGCAACAAGCGGCGCACAGTTAGTACCCATAGGAATACCAACAACCTGGCGTTAAACGCTTTTACCATATCTAATAAAGATGTTATCTAAAAGGAAAGATAACGCTCTAAAAACATCGGCACAAGTCCACATGTTATACTTATCATTAGGGGCGTTAGTAAAGAACGCCCTGACATTATTACAAGCAAGAAAGGTAGTCCTTATAAAGCGTTTTATAACTTTTTTAATCATACATTAATATAATTTCCATTAATCTTTCTTCATTAGAACAGATGTGCTCTAGCAACTCACCAATTAGACAATTACATCAGATACTGTAGAATGAAACTCATATACCGTTAGTTATATAAAATTATACTGTCTTAAGTAATTGTAGCAAATGTGTCCTGTGGGCGTTATAGTATGTGCAATTATATATATGCATTGCCCTTCAACATACGTTTACACATATCCATCGTCTTCAACAGTGTCAATGATATTATTCTTTTCTCTGTCCACATCCTTATTTAGTAGGTCTTCACGTTCATCAATCAGTATTCCGCTTATCGTCTTCCATGAATCTGGGGTTAAACATAGACAGACATTTTTGCAGCCACACGGTGTTGACACCGCCGATCTGTCCACTGCCGAACTCCGAAGTTTAATAGCACTTTCTGAAAAACCCGTTGCTTTCACCGATTCAATATTAGACTGCCCACGTCTGAAAAAAATGCTTCTTGGCTTTGTAGCAGCTGACATAAATTCCGACTGACTTGTTGACTCCATCATTTTGTTGTCTCTTTGGATGAACCCACCTTTTAACCAACAGCACCGGAATACTGCCCTAATCTCGGCGCGGAATGCTTCGTTCAGCCAACAATAAATAAACGGGTTATAGCATGTGCTGCTTATGGCTAACCAATGACAAACAAAGAATGCCGTTGTGCTGTAACGGAATGTTTTCGTGTCTGGGTGGAGGTCGGTCAGAATGTGGTACAGATTTAGAGGCATCCAGCAGATAGCGAATACAATAACGACTATCATCAGCATTTTGATACTTTTCTTTTTGGTTTTTGATCGACGGGCATGTTGATGTTCCGTGACAGCTCCAAGATCCGTTCTCTTCCAGATTCGTCGTACAATACGACCGTATGTGACGGCAATAACAACGAGTGGGAATATGTACTGTAAAAGTATTGTCACGACCGTGAGGTACTGCTCAAATGTCTCACTTGGATAAGCAGACCGACATCTTAGTAGTTTGTCCACGAATATGTCTACCTCTGTAGTTTCGCTATAAATTCCAAAGGGCAGGGCCAGTACTATTGATACCAACCATATTATCCCTACCACTATCATTCCGCCTGATTTTAGAATTCTTGGCCGCAGAGGATACAAAAGAACACGCTGTCTGTCCAGGGCAATCACACTTAACGTGAAGGTGGACGCGTATACTGACGCAATAAGTGACATATTCATGATGTGGCACATGGCGCTGCCAAACAGCCATTCCTTCATAAGTGTTTTAGCTATGTTAAATGGAACATTCAAAACAATTAACAGGATATCAGAAACTGCAAGGTTTGCTATGAAGATATTTGTAACGGTTCGCATTCGTCTTCTACTAAATATCACGTGACACACAAGTACGTTTCCGAAAAGGGCAACCATTACCAGTATGCCATATGCTATTACCAGAACTAAGCCACGACCAACCAACTTCTCTTCGTCGACTGTGTTGTAAAAGCTCCGATTGGTGGCGTTATCATAAAACATTCCATTCATAAAATCAGTCGAATTGTTAATTTGAATTTCGAGCCAGTTAATTAAGCTGTCCAAATCGTCAGGAATTTCTGACATAGACATTGTTGCTGTTTTATTCATAGATATAACCATCAAATATGTATCAAGTCACTGAAGGTTAAAATCCACACGCTATTGTTCCTTCCATTACGAGGTATTCTCATTGTGCTTACCAGTTCATTATCAAATCACGAATAATCAAGTCGAGTTTATTAATGTACGTCATGAATAACCAACTACCATTATGAATCTGCGGTTCACTCCAAACTGTCGATGCTTTGTTTTAAATTGGAAATAAAGACGATTAATTAATACAGATACGTATTAAATGTAAGCTATGATTCGCATACGTCTCTTAAAACCCCTGGTTGAGTATTTCTTTACATCACAGAACATAACTGTAGATACGAATTTGCAAAGATCTGTATTCAGATGGCTTATTTCCTGAAACAGGAAATTAGGATCAAAACATAATAGATGATGTCGTTATCTTTCACGTTCTCGTCAATCGTGTCTAGATTCTTTTGATTTCGTTGCAGAATAAACTTCACATCTTGGCAATTACATTCAATAAACTCGCGAAAATAAAGCTTATCAGTTCGACTGTGAACACGTCCGAAATAAAAATAATTCCTTTTAGATTGTTTTATACAACAACAAAACAAATGTTCAATACCACAGAACATTGAAAGATTCCGTCAGCTTTACTTGCACTTTTTTTGCTAACAGAACAGCCAATCAAGTAGGTGCCAAATTCTGTCTGTTTTCTCTAATGTTATTGAGGCTATTTGTAATAATGTCACATCAAGCGATCCGTATGTAAAATGGGATTACAGACATTATTTGTAATGACATCCAGTCTAATAGAGTTATTCTTTAGATAGGCACAGTACCTGTCAATTAGTGATAGCATGTTCAAAATGACAGAGCATGGCAAATCCCTGGTAAAGCATTTGTTAAATGTCGGATTCCACAGCAGTGCATCGCGTGCAATGCGTATGCGGTTTCGGAATCATTACACGTACTGATTTTATTATTTATTTGTATTCCAATTGCAATCCAATAGTTAGTCCTCGCTTTTCTTTCATACAGTCACGTAGTTGGGTTGTAGTACTATTCCTGGTTCCGTCAAAGATGTGACAGAGCTCTCTTGCTTAAGATAATAGCTCTGTAGTTAGGCATCGCGAGGCAGAGACACTTAGACCCTCGTGTCCGATCAATCACTGTATTTTTCTACAATTTGATGAGAGCAATTACTACAACTTAGGGAAAGGTTTCGATAAAGCAGCCATAATACTACTTCATTTCAGTGTTGGCTAATTTATAAATGGAATCGTAAACTTAATTTGACGATAACTGCGTTTTTATTAAGAACGCTGTTTTAACACATCTCTTCTTCTTGCATTTTCCGTTTAACACCCGTTAAGATCTTTTTTGATGATCTGAAAAGAAACATTAAGTACAATTCAAAATATATATGTTTGGAATAAGAAATAAGGAGTATTTGGAAACGGTTGCTATATTAAAGGATTATATTTCATACCGCAATAAAAATAGATATACAAAATGCTAACAGAAAATGTATCATTCACAGAACGCTTTCAAAACAAACAACAAGTATATTTATGATTAATAATTTAGAAATTCAAGAACTCGACATCACATACTCAAAAAAGTTTACACTTTTTATTTTTTGACATTTTTTTAACTTATTATTTTTATATTTATCGTGTTCGGCGATTTCCAAATGTCTGCTTCCATACACCCTTTAGATCCGACTCGGAACGGTCGATGGCAAAATGCCGCTGGGAGGAGTGGTGGTGTTTAACCCATGGTCTAGGGTGCAACTCTTTCCCTATGCGACATTAGAGCGTGGTTTTATTCTACATTTTTCTACATTTATTCTACATTTTTGCTACATTGAGGTGAATGTGTCGTCTTGATGTGAACAAAATATCAGCGGATTAAATATAACCGAAAATCAAAAACGATGCGTTTTTAAATGTACTGAGTGTATATCACCTGCCGAGTATAACATATACAGCTACATACCTAAATGAAGCAATATCGCATGTGATTATATATTATATATCACCTGCCGAGTGTATGACTTATACCTACCTTAATAAAGATATGACCCCTGTGATTATATTATATATCACCTGCCGATGTAAAATGCCCATTCCCAGCCGGGTTGATATTTCGCGCTATCACCCTCAACGCGTCATAGCGGGTGATAGCGCAAAATATCATCCCGCTAGCTTTTTGAAAAGCTCAGTTGTAACAAAAGATTTTTTCAGCAACAGCAACAATATTTTCGGTAAAATATAGTTAAATAAATATTACATCCTCTTGAGGGTTCCAGTGGAAATTATCAACCCTCGAAATGATAATGTCGACCTCTTCTATCGCCTCGGTCGACATCACATTCTCGGGTTGATACTATTAGTTATTAGGATTCTTGACAGGGGACATGGGCTCACATTCCCTGCCTGGAAGTTATAATCAACCGAGCCCTTAGGCGACGTGGAATATACTTCCAGGCAGGGAATGTGAGCCCATGTTCATGTCAAGAATCCTAATAACGAATTTGTCATACTTCAAAGTTGTTACCATTTATTTAAGAAAACAACCCAGTCAAAAACACGTTTTCATTTTTATTGCGCTAATTTCCCCGTAACGTGCCTCTTACTAGACGTTGTTTATTTTCGTGACGTCATCGCTCTAACGTCAATTTGACGGATTTTTTTTTCCATAAATTAAACGGATTTGATCAATATTTTAACGTTTTATTATCTGTAAAATTGCAAACAAAATATATACTTACGACTATTTCGGACCTTTACAAACAATGGAAAGCGCAGAAAAGCAATAGAAAGGAAACAATCGGCGGTTTCCAAAACGAATCGGCAACGTTATCGTTGCCATTTTGTTTTTGTGTATTGCAGGTATGGGGTACCTACGGGGAAATTGTCCTTTGTTCACGTCGCGAGACGTAAACATGGGCTCATGTCTACGGCCCATTGACCAATAAAATCCCGAGAATTGTCTTTGCAGTATGACAATATCCTCTGGCACCCTCAAGAGGATGTGATATTTATTACCTACCTTAATAAAGGAATGGTAGCAGTGATTATATATTATATATCACCTGCCGAGTGTATAAAATATACAGTTACCTACCTTAATAAAGGAATGTCGAATGTGATTGTATATTAAATATCACCTGCCGAATGTATAACATATACAGTTACCAACCTTAACAAAGGAATGGCCTTGTGATTAATTATATATTATATATCACCTGCCGAGTGTATAACATATACAGTTACCACCTTAATAAAGGAATGTCGAATGTGATTATATATTATATTTCACTTGCCGAGTGTATAACATATACAGTTACCTACCTTAATAAAGGAAGGTCGAATGTGATTATATATTATATATCACCTGCCGAATGTTTAACATATACAGTTACCCACCTTAATAAAGGAATGGCCCCTGTGACTAATTATATATTATATATCACATGCCGCGTGTATAACATATACAGTTATCTACCTTAATAAAGGAATGGCGAATGTGATTATATATTATATATCACTTGCCGAGTGTATAACATATACAGTTACCTACTTTAATAAATGAATGTCGAATGTGATTATATATTATATATCACCTGCCGAATGTATAACATAAACAGTTACCAGCCTTAATAAAGGAATGGGTCCTGTGATTAATTATATATCAACTGCCGAGTGTATAACTTATACAGTTACCCACCTTAACAAGACCTCGGTCTGAGGGTGTCTTGCCCACCGCGGCAAACGGCATATGAAATATTTTATTAAATTTGTGCTTAAATGATGCCCACCAAAGACAACACTTCGTATGACGAAGTATCAAACAAATAAAAGCGAGGTAATCATAAGAAGTTAATTACTGAGGTTAAGAGGTTTAACCAGAGTGTAGTTTTGGGAAAATAACGCAAAATATGACCTTGATCTTGGTATTTTTTGTCGTTCAGCAATGTCCACCAATGCCAACAATATATATGACCAAGAATCAAAGACATAAAGTGAGGCAATCACATAAAGTTAACTAAAGTTAAGTTACCTAAGCAAGGTTAAGTTGCCTAACTAAGGTTATGTTTAGGGTAAATAAGGCAAATATGACCGTGACCTTGGTATTTTTGTCGTCCAGCAATGTCCACCAATGCCAACAATACTTATGACCAAGTATCAAAGACATAAAGTGAGACAATCAGATAAAGTTGACTGAGATTAAGTTACCGAACCAAGGTTAGGTTTGGGGAATTTTTGTCGTTCAGTGATGTCCACCAATGCCAGAAATATATACGAGCAAGTAGAAAACAAAGAAATTAAAGTTATCAGAAAAAGTTAACAGGTTAACTTAGCTAACCAAACTGATGTTTAGGGTAAATACCGCAAAACATGACATTGGCCTTGGTATTCTTTGTCGTTCAGCGATGTCCACCAATGAAAACAATATATATGACCAAGTATCAAAGACATAAATTGAGGCAATCACATAAAGTTAACTGAGCTTAAGTTACATAACAAAGGCTAAGTTTCGGGAAAAGAACGCAAAATATTACCTTGACTTTGGTATTTTTTGTCGTTCAGTGATGTCCACCACTGCCGACAATACATATGAGCAAGTATCAAGCAAAGAAATTAAAATTATCAGAAAAAAAGAACTGACTAACCAAACTGATGTTTAGGGTAAATAACGCAAAACGTGAATTTGACATGGTATTTTTTGTCATTCAGCGATGTCCACTGATGCCAACAATATATATAACCAAGTATCAAAGACATAAACTGAGGCAATCACATAAAGTTAACTGAGGTTAAGTTACCTAACAAATGTTCAAATTGGGGAAAATAATGAAATTGTGACCTTGACCTTGGTATTTTGTGTCCTTCAGCGATGTCCACCAATGCCAACATGTATGACCAGGTATCAAAGACATAAAGTGAATCAATCACAAAAAGTTAATTGGGGTTTAGTTACCTAACCAAGGTTAAATTTAAATTTGAGAAAAATATCAAAATATGATCTTGACCTTGGTATTTTTTGTTGTTCAGTGATGTCCACCAATGCCAACACTACAAATGACCAAGTATCAAAGACAATGAGGCAATCACATACAGTTAGCTGAGGTTAAGTTACCTAACCGAGGTTAAGTTTTGGGAAAATAACGCAAAATATGACCTTGACCTTGGTAATTATGTGATATCCCTTGACCTAACAAAGCATTTGACAAAGTTTCAGAAAAATTCGAGCAGCGGTTGATGACATAGTTGTTTTAAAGTGTAGCCGCCGCCGGAAAATTGACTGATATGTCTCGCTACCCACTCCCGTGGGCGATACAATACAAGAATGACCCCTGTGATTAATTATATATTATATATCACCTGCAGAGTGTATAACATATACAGTTACCTACTTTAATAAAGGAATTACCCCTGTGATTATATATTATATATCACCTGCCGAGTGTATAACATATACAGTTATCTAGCCTAGTAAAATAATGTCGCATGTGATTATATAGTATATATCACCTGCCCAGAGTATAACATATACAGTTATCTAGCCTAATAAAGTAATGTTGCATGTGATTATATAATATATATTGCCTGCCGAGTGTATAACATATACAGTTACCTAGCCTAATAAAGTAATGTCGCATGTGATTATATAATATATATTGCCTGCCCAACGTATAACATATACAGTTACCTAGCCTAATAAAGTAATGTCGCATGTGATTATATATTATATATTGCCTGCCGAGTGTATAACATATACAGTTACCTAGCCTAATAAAGTAATGTCGCATGTGATTATATAATATATATTGCCTGCCCAGAGTATAACATATACAGTTACCTAGCCTAATAAAGTAATGTCGCATGTGATAATATAATATATATTGCCTGCAGAGTGTATAACATATACAGTTACCTAGCCTAATAAAGTAATGTCGCATGTGATTATATAATATATATTGCCTCCCCAGAGTATAACATATACAGTTACCTAGCCTAATAAAGTAATGTCGCATGTGATTATATAATACATATTGCCTGCCGAGTGTATAACATATGCAGTTACCTAGCCTAATAAAGTAATGTCGCATGTGATTATATAATATATATTGCCTGCCCAGAGTATAACATATACAGTTACCTAGCCTTATAAAGTAATGTCGCATGTGATTATATAATATATATTGCCTGCCGAGTGTATAACATAGACAGTTACCTAGCCTAATAAAGTAATGTCGCATGTGATTATATAATATATATTGCCTGCCCAGAGTATAACATATACAGTTACCTAGCCTAATAAAGTAATGTCGCATGTGATTATGTAATATATATTGCCTGCCGAGTGTATAACATTTACAGTTACCTAGCCTAATAAAGTAATGTCGCATGTGATTATATAATATATATTGCCTGCCCAGAGTATAACATATACAGTAGCCTAGCCTAATAAAGTAATGTCGCATGTGATTATATAATATATATTGCCTGCCCAGAGTATAACATATACAGTTACCTAGCCTAATAAAGTAATGTCGCATGTGATTATATAATATATATTGCCTGCCAAGTGTATAACATATACAGTTACCTAGCCTAATAAAGTAATGTCGCATGTGATTATATAATATATATTGCCTGCCCAGAGTATAATATATACAGTTACCTAGCCTAATAAAGTAATGTCGCATGTGATTATATAATATATATTGCCTGCCGAGTGTATAACATATACAGTTACCTAGCCTAATAAAGTAATGTCGAATGTGATTATATAATATATATTGCCTGCCCAGAGTATAACATATACAGTCACCTAGCCTAATAAAGTAATGTCGCATGTGATTATATAATATATATTGCCTGCCGAGTGTATAACATATACAGTTACCTAGCCTAATAAAGTAATGTCGGACGTGATTATATAATATATATTACCTGCCGATTGTATAGCATATACATGACAACGTGTGGGCTCCATACGTGTTTGCTTCATGAGTGTGGTCTTTGTTTTGGAGAGTGCTGAACTCAGAGGTGAGCTGGAAACACAAGAATGAACATATCATAGACACTATTTATTTCGTGACGTGAAATGGCAAGTGCTATGAATATAGCGACATCAACATTACTATTAAAACAATAGCAATATGAGAAGGAATACAATATATATAATACATATAAAACATGTATCTAAGTTGCTTTTTCATTAACACAAATTATCAAATAATGAACCTTATCCTGAATAACAATTTCTATGAAGTGAGAAGCACAAATACATAATTACTAACCTGGAAACAAGAAGAATAAACATATCATAGATCCTTTTTATAACGTGATTTGTATGTCAATATCCAAATGGCAAGTGCAATGAAAAGCATTGTACTTGTCCAGGATATCGACGCACAAAGTCACGGATGATCGGTTTTTAAGTAAATAATAGTAAGAAAGATATAAAAATCAGACAGGGAAAGTAGCATTCAATGACGACAGACAACCACAAAACACAAAAACAAACACGCAAACAGACAAACGAGAAGGCAAAAGTAATAAAAAAAAGGAACGACATCACAAACACAAAAGGGTTGACAATAGGGCTTCCGCCTTGGAACGGTAAGTGGCCAAAAAAGGCCACTGGGGTTTAAACCAGGTTCTAGGGTGCACCAAACCTCACACTTACCCTATTGTCATCCCAATTAAACGGGACAGTGTAAATAAAGAAATCCCCGCCATGAAATATTCTCTAACCAACAAGGCAGCGTTAAAAGGCAATATAAGTAAAACACCTAGATGCTCATGTATATATAAATACAAAAACAAAAGCCTAGAAAGCCACAATGAACACCAACAATATAAATAGTATAGGATAACGGGACTAGGAGTCGAGTTATATGGACAACTTAATAGAAGGACTGGACCGATCAGTAAACTGAGTAATTGACGTATTGTAACTTAATACCTGGAATAAAGGATAACAACCACTAAATGTGTCTTACTTTTGTATTTTGACATGGATGAGCTAACTAAGAATTTTATTTATAAAAAAACTAAAATACAGCCTATGACATACAGTTACCTAGCCTAACAAAGTAATATTCGCATGTGATTATATTAATGCGGCAGTTGAGGCCGTCACCGTCAAGTATGTTTTAGCGTGCGTGCGTGCGTGCGTGCATGCTTGCGTGCGTGCGTGCGTGCGTGCGTGTGTGTGTGTGTGTGTGTGTGTGTGTGTGTTGTTTGAAGAATAAACCACGTAATGTTCTTGTTTTATTTCTCCACTAATATTCAATCTGGTTATCCAGTTATCCACAAATAATAAATTCGGTTATATCATGCATTGTATAATATAATCGGTAATCCAGTATAATAACAAAGCAATGATCATTTCAATGGTCTTGGAAATACAAGTGTGTTTTGGAGGTCCGTTCACATTCCAAGTCAAAATACATATCCTTATTTTAACCAAAAAACAGTAATGGTAGAAAACACCTTCTAAATAAATCAACCAATGAAAAACAATTACCTATTTGCAGTGCAAGTTTCGCATATCTTAAGAATATCTGCAAGTATTTTAACAATAGTTTATGGCTGAGATGTTTGCAGAAATTATTATTCATGGAGTCTTATCAGTAATACAATAATCACAATACAATACAATAATAACAAAGTCATGTTAGAATTATATAGTGTTTTGACACTTGTGCCTCAAGATGCTAAATACTTCCTCTTTGAGCAAGACTCTTAGGGCATATAGTAAAGATAACACACAATGAAGCGGTATGTCCCTTTTTAAATAGTTATAAACAATGTGCAAAATAAGAAATTAAGTAAATTGTACAAAATATATAAATCTTATTGACAAAACATATTGATCATACATACATTAAATAGTTACTAGAATATTATAATATATACAACATATAGTTTATCTAAAATACTATAGAAATAATTAATGTTTTCCGAAATGCTTTCAAAAAATATATCAAAAGTAATTTAGCAAGGGTAGCTCCCTAATAATCAGGGGCGTAGCTTGGCTGAATATGATGTGTAGGCCGAGTTCTAGTGGGGTCCGGGGCATGCTCCCCCGTACTTTTGTTTTCAGCTAGACTGTCGGAGGTGCGTTTTGGCGCATATTTCGTACCAGTGAATATGTCTATAAGAGCATCAATATCCTTACTTTTTACCGTAAATTATATATCTTATAACTAAAAAGATAAAGTGCATTTTTGGCATTTTTATTTTTTCTCAGAAAAAAGTGTATGCCGCGGCCTACACGACCTATAGGAAGCTACGCCCATGATAATTATATATTATATATCACCTGTTGAGTGTATAAAATATACAGTTATCTGCCTTATAAAGTTATGTCGCTTATGAGTATCTATATGTCACCTGCCGAGTGTATAATATATACAGTTATCTAGCCTAATAAAATAATGTCGCATGTGACTATATAATATAAATCATCTGCCGAGTGTATACAGTTGCCTATCCGAATGAAGTAATGTCGCACGTACTTATATATTATATATCACCTGCAGAGTGTATGACAGATACAATTATCTAGCCTTATAAACATTGAAACGATCGTTCCTTGAAACTTAGAGCTTTATTTAAAATAAAAGTGAATAAAATGCCAGTAAGAGCTTTGACAAAATTGTCCAATGCTCAAGATACCACTTAGAATTTAGATGCCCCAAAGCCATGTATAGCTTAGACCTAAAATGACAAACAGTGTTTCGACAGAAACATTCAGTGAGCGCAATATAGTCATCGACAGTAGTTGTTTTTCCGTGGAAATGCTTACCTCTGTAGTTTCTCTATAAATTCAAAAGGACAAGGACAGCATTAGGGAGTATAACAAATTACCCCTACCACTATCATTCCGCATGATTTCAGAATTATTGGCCGCAGAGGATACAAAAGAACAAGTTATCTGTCGATCACAATCACAGTTAATGTGAGACAAGATGCGCAAACTGAAGCAATAAGTACATATTCATGATGTGGCACATGGCGCTACCAAACAGTCGTTCCTTCTTTAGTGTTGTAACTGTGTTAAAGGAACAATAAAACCAAGTTGAATTGCCCCCGGAGGCTAAGCCAGAGAAACTGTCCGTGCTTAATCAAATTAGCTATTGCACAATCTTATTAAAACACATATGATACTTATTTTCTTTTATTATTTTATATTGTGTTTTAATCAGATTGGCGAAGTTGCTAATTAGTAAGTAGTAAGTATCGCTCTGTTTGATTTGAAATTGAGAGCTGACGGAAAAGCTCTGTATAATGAGCTTGGTACTGTAGATTTAGCGTGGTAAAAGTAAAACTGAAAAAGAAAACACGTTGAAATGCGGACTAATTTGCAACAGACGGTGTTTTTGTATCTTCTGATAGTCTAGACATTGAGCTTTAACATGCTGTAAATAAGACACAATTAAACAACTCTTCAATTAAAAATCCGCATTTGAAACTGTGCGTGTTTCTTAAAATCATTCTAGATTTAATAAATATTAAACGGGGATCCATTGGAAGAAACAATCACAAACTGGAGCTAAAAGTAGCAGACTCGGTTTTATTGAGTCTGTTCATGAGAAGTAATGTAAAGTGCAACACCTCTCACGCTTCCTAGCACCGGCTTAAGCGATATTCTACTATAAAAGCCACACATATTGAGCTTGATGTTCCCATTGTCTAGTAAGCCATAACACTACTAGTTTGTAATCGGGCGACGTTTTACGGTCGCCACACAACACTAAACAAACGCTACGCTAGTGTGAATGTCAATAAATACTGAAAACGGGATCCATTGGAAGCAACAAACACCAACTAGAGAAAAAAAGTAGCAGACTTGATTTTATTGAGTCTGTTCATGAGAGGTAATGTTAAGTTCAATACCTCGCACGCCTCCTAGCACCGGGTTATGCGATATTCAACGTTAAAGCCACACATATTGGGCTTGATGATCCCAAAGGACCAGTAAGTAATAATACAAGTGATTTGTAGTCGGGGCGACTTTTTACGGCCGCTATAATGCCACTATATATAAGATAAGGTTTTCTGTAGTATTTCATTTTAAATACTTTCATTTATCACAACAAGTGCACCTTTGAATACATCATTTACATTAATGTCTTTTTTTTTACATAGTCTCTTGACAAAAACGCATGTTGAATTACCCCAAACACTAAATTGACAATGGAAACGTCTACATGTATCAAAGGTAAAACTACTTCGTATACATTTTCAAGGAAACATTTGAAGAATATACTCGTATTAAGGACACTGATGCTGCGTTGGGGGTAAGACATTAATCCCCATGTGGTACTCGTCGGCATGTATTTTTGGCGACTATTATTGTCGCCTTTATTGGCGTAAAACTGTAAACTATTTATATATTGGTTTTAATGCAAACTTTAACTCTTTCTGCACCACCTAAGTAAGTAAATTATTGTTTGTAACGCTTGGTTCATGGACTTTTAAGACAAAGTTCAGCTAGTACCTAAATAAGATGTACACTGAACAAAATTGCTAAGTATCAACTTTTGTATCTTAACTAACTTTCTTATTTTAAATATATTTTAGAAAAGATTTCTGATAAGTATTTTGTTTTGACCCATAGTTTGTAAAACATTTATTTTTTGTTTAAATTGTTACATCTTTTGAGAGTTACCCTCCCTTTATATGAAAACAGGAAATATGCTGATAAAACAGATAACATCAGTCAAAGATCGCTTAAAGATATAAAATTCTTAAAATTGGTATGAAATAATAGAAAAAAAATTATAAATTGACCCCTTTATCGCAGATTCTCCGTCTATAAAAAAAATGAAATGTGGATAATCTTAAATTACCTCCCTTTAAATTGAATATTGTTTGAAATTCAAGTAACTATAATTCAGCGTTAACATTAAATATTTCGAAACTTTCTTTTGCAAACGCATTTGTAGTGGTAATGCTAGTAAAACATGATGTCAAAATAATTTTAACAGGCATATTTTAGAATTAGGAACATCGAAAGCTTCACTAATTCGAAGTACTTAATAAAATCCTATATATCCAGTTGTATAAGTGTTATAACATACTTCTAAGAAAACACATTGACTTAAAAGTTTTAAAATATGTTCATGCAATCAGAGTAGACGATTTACACTCATTATTTTGCAGTTTAACCGTATCTCTAATCAAGCACAAAATACACACAACAATGAGAATATTATTGACATATTCTTAGGTTGATACTTAGCAATTTGGTTTAGTATATATCAGTGAAACAGGCAACTAAAAATACATTTCTTTTTGAAATCGGTTAAGAAATAAAAAATTCACATGAGGAAGTGGTTTTTGGTTGGGCATTTTCAGTGCAAAAATCTGTTACTCGCATAGTTTGTTTTTTGAATTTGTATCCGAAAATGTTTTTAATATGTTGGATGAATTTGCATTAAAAAACATATAAACATGTTCTCTTTTCTCAATGAAAATATCCTATATTCACTCCAAACCAAACTCTAAACGTGTTATAGCTAAATATTAAAGCTAACTGAAGTTATTTGAGATTTTTCTAATTTTCTGCAGTCCCAGCAATAAGGAATTTACATTGAAAAAGACACGCGTAAAGATGTAAAATATTTACTTTACAACCGATTTTCAAAACTAGTGTATTTTTATTTACCACTAAAAATGCCAGTTCTAATGACATATAATGTATGAACGTATTATTAAAATTGCTTATGTTAACGCTGAAAACACTTCTTTCGTTGAAACAAGCGCCCCGAACAATAATGTTGTTATCTTCACCAACGACGTTCTTAAAATATAAACAACACAGTGCCATGATATGCCCATTGGGTAGAGAATATACAGGTGACAACTATTTCCGCTTCTAAACAAGGCAAAGAATGAAAAGAAAAAGGCATGGTTAGAGTATGACACTTTGTATATTGACGAAAACGCAGTTAAAATCGATAAGTGTGAAGTGGATGAAATAAACATTCATTTCTCGAATATGAACTAGAGTTAAAAAAACTCTTTGAATTTTTGCGTTTTGTTTACTGTAACCATTTTGTTTTTCTATCTGAATCTTGGACGAATACAAATAGTGATGTTAACCGTAAACTTCAACGTTCCAAAGGGGTAGCCCTATTGTCAACCCTTTTGTGTTTGTGATGTCTTAATTGGTCTTTTATTCATCTATACATTTGTTCTTTGTTTCTGTGTGTTTGTTTTTGACTGTCGTCCTTGAATGCTGAATTCTTGAAATCGTAATGCGAAGAGGTGTAAAGGTGGAGTTGTATTATATTACAAAAAAAATTAAAATAGGGCGTTGACATTATTCGCACACATCATGATACGATTATTTGGCTTAAACTTGACCATACTTGTTTTCATTTTGATAAAGATGTATATATATGTGACTTTTATATATGGGGTGAACACTTTACAGCTGATAATATAACCACGATTGATTTATTTAAAACACTTTAAAGTGATATATATCATTCTGAGAATTTAGGGGCGGTGTATGTATTCGAACAGTAAAGTTAGCAAAAAATGTATTGTATCACATGTATAACAGACAAATTGATAACGATGATCCCGATAAAACCATATGTCGGACCTCACCTGATACTGTTTGTAAAGTTACTTGTCCTATGCAAATCTACATATAGCAAATGGTCGCGTTGGGAGTGTTTATAACTGTGGTATGTATACTTATGCATGCATTCAGGGCGCGTCCCTGATTGGCATATTGTTGACTAGAGAATGTGACTTCTCACGATTATATGACTTCTATATTCATTCATTTAATAAATGGAGTGACCATACACCGATAAATTTCTCACTTAACTTTTAATGGTAATTTTGATATTGTTGATAAACGTATTCGGCATTTGTTTTCGAAAGGTCCTAAATATAGATTACCTTCAACTATTGATTTTAATGCCTGTCGTGCCCAGATCGCCCACTCCATTGAAGATTTAAGTATTAAATGGTGTCGTAGAGAAGATGCGGACCCAAACTCGCTTTCTACTTGGAAGAAGTCAATTCCTAAAATTATAGATACACGTATTAACTTTTATAATGCTAACCCCTCTTTACTTCCTCCGAGACCTAGGTTTTCCTTTCGTAATTTAAAATCGGGAATTCAGGAATTTCACAATAAATTTGTTTTAGTTCCTGCAGATAAAGCATCTAATAATGTAATTATTGTTTGACGCCTACATTACGTCAGTGTTTTATCTCTGGAACTCGGCAGCATCAATTCGTATACTCCAGTTATTTTTACTGAGGATGATGTTGTTTCCGCACATATCACTCGGTGCACTACTTTCAAGGCTGGTGTAGACGATAAGCAAAATAAACTGCCTACCATGTACTGGATTCCTAAATTACATAAAAATCGGTATAAGGCTCGCTTTATTTCGAATTCTAGTGCCTGCACCACAACAAACATCTCCAAACTGTTAACTTCTTGTCTTACTGCCGTTAAAGATCACGTTAAACTATACTGTGATAAAACTTATGAAAACTCTGGGATTAATTTATTTTGGTCTATAAAATATTCAAGAGACGTTCTTGATAAAATTTTCAATTAATAAGCACTTATGACTTCTCTACACTTTATACAACCTTACCATATCACCTTATTAAAGACAAGCTAATTTCTCTTATTCAAAAAACATTCGCTAGAGAAAATACTACATTTTTGGCATGTAATAATATTAAAGCGTTCTTTACTAACGGCAGTTTAGACAATTATACTATGAGGACTTGCTATGAAGTTTGTGAAGCACTCATCTTCCTATTAGATAATATTTTCGTCAGGTATGGAACCACCGTTAATAGACAAATTGTTGGTATCCCTATGGGTACGAACTGTGCACCACTTGTCGCAGATTTGTTTTTATTTTGCTATGAAAGAGATTTCATGTTGAGTCTTTCACCAGATACCCAGGCATATGTTATTGAAGCTATGTCTGGATGACATATTGAACATTGACAACCCTTTCTTTCCAACTATGGTTAATATTATTTATCCTAGAGAACTTCAGCTTATCAAAGCTAATTTATCTGATAATAAAGTTTCTTTTCTTGATTTAGATCTCTTGATTGAAAATGGTGAAATAATTAGCAAAATCTATGACAAGAGAGATGATTTTAATTTTGATATTGTTAATTATCCCCATTTGGATGGGGATGTTCCCCGAGCAACTTCTTATGGGGTGTATGTATCTCAACTTATTCGTTTTTCAAGAGCTTGTACTCGAGTTGAGGACTTTAATATTCGTAATCTTCGTATAACTAAAAAGCTACTCAATCAGGGATACCGTTACCATAAACTTCCTAAAACCTTTGCAAAATTGTATTATCGTAACCCTGATATTCTTTCCAAATATAAAAGCAATTTAAAGACTCTTCTGCGACAAGGACTATCACAACCTGACTTCTATGGTGATGTGGTTTATAAACTTCGAAAGATTCTTGGTCATGATCACTTTCATTCTATATTTTTTGAACTTGTTAAAAAGTTTATCAAAAGAGGTTATGACCCTATCATTTTGCAACGTACTGCATGCTTGCTGGTGGACCCTTGTAAGGTTCGCCACTATGCTTTCCTCTTTAATTGTACGATGACCGGACAGGCTGTGGACTCTGTGATGACGCCTACCTAAAGCCCATTGGGACGGTGGCGTTTGATGTTTGTCTATGATCTTTCTTGTCGTGCCCTTAATAGTTTATTCTCTTACTGCTCTGGCTTCTGCCAAGTCATTGAGTACCTTCATTGTGGCTTTCTAGGCTATTGTCTTTTTGTATTATATTTACACGAGCATATTTGTGTTTTATTTATATTGCCTATTGATGCTGCCTTGTTGGTCAGAGATTAGATCATGGCAGGGATGTCTTTATTTACACTGTCCTGTTTTATTGAATGACAGTAGGGTAAGTGTGAAGTTTGGTGCACCCTAGAACCGGTTTAAACCCCCAGTGGCCTACTTTGCCACTGACCGTTCCAAGGCGGTAGGCCTATTGTCAACCCTTTTTGTGTTTGTGATGTCGTTTGCATTTATTATTAGTTTTGCCTTCTTGTTTGTCTGTTTGTGGTTGACTGTCCTCCTTGAATGCTACTTTCCCTGTCCGATCTTAAATAATATTACATATCGTCACTGGCTGCGGTTTCTTTATTTGCGTTGTCCCGTTTCATTGGGATGACAATGGGGTAGAATTAAGTTTTGGTGCGCCCTAGAACCTGGTTTAAACCACCAGTGGCATTTTTTACCTCTGACGGTTCCACTGCGGAAGCCATAGTGTCAACAATGTTTATGTTTGTGATGTCATATACTTTGTCTTTTATTAATCCTTCTAAGTGTTGTATGTTTATATGCGGGTTGTTTTATTGAAAGTAGTCCTTCAATGATATATTTCTTTTTCGACTTTTATATCTACTTTTTGTAGTACTGCCAAACTTGAATTCCACACCGTAGACACATAGCATGATACCACACTCAGTCCCATTATACTGGCACCGGGCCGTTTGACGAACGGATTAACGATGATCTTGTGTCATCGTGTTATACGCAATGTCATGAATTAGGAACAATACATAACTCTTAGTTCTAGGAACTTTAAACTGTTTTGTATGTAAATTGTAAAGGTGGGTTCTACAAAATATAATAAAACAGTATGGTTGATACAAATTAAGAGCAGTTTCCCTGTGTATAAATATAGTAGTTTAATTCATTTAAAGAGAATTACATCGTCATAACGTGTTATTAAAGCAATCCGAACATGTAGCGCATACTTATGTTTCTAAAAGGAACCACAAAATATATATTATCGTTTGGTGTTTGTAACGTTGGTGGTTGGTCTCTAGTTGACAGTGAACATTTCTTACTCCGACAAAATTATTAACTCTTTAGATTGCGATGTTTTCGCAGTGTGTGAAACTTTCCTACGTGATGAAACAGACATAAGCTTCTCCGAATACAAATGGTATGGTCATTATCGTCGTAATTTACATGCACATGTAAAGCGAGGTTCAGGCGGTGTTGGACTATTTGTCAAGCGGACGCTTTTATTAGATTATGATATGGATATCATTGATAAAAGTATTGAAGATATTTTGTGGCTAAAATTGCTTAACCGCAACAGTAATGAAGTAATGTGTCTTTGTGTTTGCTATCTTCCACCAGAAAATTATAGCCGTGCAAACGACGCCGAACAGTTCTATTCTGATTTAATGCACCAGATATACCAATATCAGAATCTTGGCAGGATAACAGACTGTGGCGATTTTAACTCTAGGATAGGTGATGAAACCGATTATATTGAAGGAGTTGACCATGTGGTGGATCACACGACAAACAAACATGATGATTATCTTTTGGATTTTCTGATAGATAGCAACTTTGGCATTGTGAACGGACGTATAGGCAAGAATGATTTTACTCATGTCTCACACCGTGTCATTGTGCCACATGAACAGCTTTCGTTTTGCTCTAATTTATCTGTTTTAACAGTGTCTGAGGTAATTAATGAGATTGGGTTACTAGGTTACTATAAACTACCAGATCATTCTATTATCACCTTTGAAACTATTGTGTTGCAACCTTCAAAGCACAGTTGTACATATAGTGACTCGTCCAACTCCAAGCGATTTGTTTTAAATGATATCCCGACATCGTTTATGAATTGTGAGCAATCGTTTATGGATATAATGAGAACCATTAAACGTATAGAAGAAAGCCTAAACGTAGAATCTGATGTTAATCAGGCTTATATTGAATTTCTTAATATGTTAGGCGAAGAAATGTCTTCAAAACTTAAAGTGAAAAATGTGTTTAATAGAAAACAGCATAAATGTAGAAAAAAACTTGCTGGAATGATGAACTGCAAAATCTCGGGGACAGCGTCTGTAATTTAGAAAAGAAGTGGTTAAAATGCAAATTATTAGCCGAAAAACGTAAATCTAAATCTGAATTCCAAGCAGAACGAAATCGTTTTGATAAATTAAATAGAAAAGAAAAGGAGAAAATACAGTTGGAACAACAAAAACATTTAGGGAATTCATTGCTTGATAGTAACAATCCTAAAGACTTCTGGCGGAAAATAGGAAATATAGGCATATCGAATGAACGCAAAATAAGAGTTCCAATGGAAATCATAGATGATGATGGTAATCTAATTACTGATAGAGACAAAGTGTTGGACAAATGGAAAAATGACTACGACAAACTGTTCCGGGACTCAGATACTGAGCACGTTTACGACGATGGCCATATTGATTATGTTAGAATGTCTAATGAATCTCACGATAATGCATTATTTCAAAGGCTAGACTGTTCATCACTAAATATGCCGATCACAAGGGCCGATGTCAAGGACGCTGTTTATAAAGCTAAGCTAGGAAAGGCATGTGGTTTTGACGAAATACCAGCCGAGGTTTTGCGAAATGATTTTTGCATTGATATTCTATTTAAGATAATTAGTTTTGCATTTGATAGAGGTATTGTTCCAAGTGATTAGCTTAAGGGTATCATTAACCCATTCCTAAGGCAAATTGCAACCCTTTCGATCCTTTGGGATATTGACCCATAACTCTTTTATCAATACCATGTAAATTATATGCACACATTTTAAATAAACGACTAGCGGCATGGCTGGAACGAAATAATGTATTGTGGGATGAACAGAATGGATTTCGAGAGAAGCTGTTTAGATCATGTTTATTTGTTGTATACCATATTCAATAGCCGCAAATTAGCTAAGCAAGATACATTCGCATGTTTTATTGATGCTAAAAATGCATTTGATACAGTAAACAGAGAATTTCTTTGGTTTAAACTGATGAAAATTGGTATCCTTGGGAAATTTATTAATGCTATTCAATCTTTGTATACATCTGTTTCATGCGCAGTAAGAGTTAACAATAATTTGACTGAGTGGTTTAATGTAAACACTGGTGTAAAGCAAGGGTGTTTTTATCTCCTAGCTTATTTTCTATTTATATTAATGATTTGGCATCTGATATTAAAGACCTAAATTGTGGTATTAATGGTGATAACGTAATGATTTCCTTAATGCTTTACGCTGATGATATTGTTTTAATTGCTAGTAATGAAACAGATATGCAAACTATGCTTAAAACTGTGAGTGAATGGTGTCGAAAGTGGGGATTAAGTCTTAATGAAAATAAGACAAAAGTCCTACACTTTCGACAACAATCGAATCCAAGGTCAGATGTTGAATTTAAATATGGTTATAAATGTATTGGATATGAAAATGATTATAAATACCTTTGATTTTGGTTTAACGATAGTCTCGATATTAGAAAGAGTGTTAAGGAAATCGCTAAGTCAGCAAGTCGAGCCCTAGATGCTGTTTACATGAAATATACTAATGTTGGTGGTATGTCGTATAATGTGTATACTAAACTTGTTGAAACTGTTGTTGAACCTGTTCTCTTTTACTGTGCTGGTATATGGGGTTACAGAAAATTTAGTGAAATTGAAACGGTCCTTAATAAAGCAGGTCGATTTTTCTTGGGAGTTGGAAAAAATGCCCCCAATACAGCTAGTAAGGGAGACATGGGTTGGACAACATGTGAAGTAAAGCAAAAGGTTGAAGTCGTAAGACTATGGTGCAGATTAAGAAACATGCCAAATGAAAGACTTGTTAGACGTGTACATGTTATGTCTTCACAAAAAGGTAGATCATGGGGAAAAAAGTCATGAAAATGTTTTAATGAACTAGGTATCAATGCGTTTATGCTATTAGATAATCCGTGTCAATCAGTATACATTAGGAAAGCAAAAGAAAAGTTATTAGAAATAGATAGAAACAATTGGAGTACACGCCTTTTGAGTAACGGTAGAGATGCTGATAATGGTAATAAACTACGAACATACAGGACTTATAAAAAGGAACTTCATGTTGAATCTTATGTTATGGTAAATATGAGTAGAGACCAACATCGCGTTTTATCAAAGTTTAGATCATGTAATCTCCCATTAGCCAGTTATACCAAACCAAAAACTCCTTTAAATGACCGAATTTGTCAATACTGTAATACAATGTCTATTGAAGATGAAACTCACTTTTTAACTGAAAGTGATTTTTATAGCGACATACGTTTTCATCTTTTTAATTCTGCATATCACTTAGATCAATTCTTTTTAGAGTTTAACCCCATTAAAAAATTATTGTTTTTAATGAACGCAGATTCTTTGCAATTTGATGTAGCCAATTGTCTTCTTCAGATGCTACGCAGAAGAAAACATACACATATATAAACCGATATCTTCAGCTATATTCGTGAAACTTGTGATAGAGATTATATCAATAATATTCTTCAAAAGAACGCTTTCGTAACTTATATTATTTGTATTTACTTATCTATTTTTTATTATATTTTTCTATAGTTACGTAGTCTTATTAATTGTTATTATCTATGTTATACTTAATTGATGTATGATTATTTTAAAAGTGAAAACTATGTGTATATAATGTTGTCTCAGTGTCTCATAAGTCGTGTATACGGCTGGATATAAAAACATTTAAATTGTACTGTGATGTATGTATATATGTAATTTTATATGTGACACTTTAATAAAAAATAAAATTGTAAATTGTTGTATATATTTGATGAGCAAAGTTGGGCAATTCGAAGAGTAGTGTGAATTAACTGCATATTCTTCCTACTACTTTTAATCTAGTTTAATATACGTGATATTTCATTTATAATAGCTGTTCCTGCATTAGGGTGGTTTCTATAGGAACCTGTGTATTTTTGTGATATTTTTTTAATATCTATATTAAACAAACACTGTTGAGTACGCTAACTACTCCAAACAAGTTATCCTGCTAAAATCAAAAAGAGATTTTAAAAATGCGTTTATCGTACTGAAGTCCGTACCATCCCACATAGAGCCAATAATTTTAAAATGGCCAAGTCTCAAAACGAATCAAACTTTCATCTAAAATCCGACAGTGCTTCGCAATTTCCGATTGTATTTCCTAATTTTCTTACTTGTCATGCTTGTCAGATTGATAATACATCTTACATTTGCATTCAACTATGATTTGCGATTTGTCATTTTTCCAATTTCTCAAGCAAACAAATAATTAGACCGTTCTAATATACATCAACACCAATGCTTGTGCGTTGTTGTATGGTAAATTCAGCGATCAAGTTGTCAAGATGTGTTGTTTCATCAATATTTCAAGCCAAAAACTGGTATTTAATTGTCATGAGGAATGGACGCGGTAATATATCACAGTTAGATTTGTACAATAACATTGTAACTCATATCATTCTAATACGCATTTCCTTAGAATAGTTGTAATGATATAGGAGTTGTAGTTCATAGAAATGGGTCAAGTTTTTTCAATCATAGTTAAAATTTACCTTTCTATTTCGTTGACATCGCCGAATTTGTTTGTGGGGGGAGGGGGTGGGGTTTGTTGTTGTTGCTGTTCATGTTTGTGATTGTGTTTTTCATAGATTTCATTTGTCATCCATAACATAAAACGAATAGTTGTTGTTTTGTCTAGAACTTCATATTTTATTTTATCTCAAAGTTATAAACCTTTAAACGTATGCAATTTATTGTGCCCTCAATGGTTTATTCTCTTGTTGCGCTGGTTTCTGCCAAGTCATTGAGTACCAACTTTGTGGCTTTCTTGGCTATTGTTGTTTTGTATTTATATATACACGAGCATCTTTGTATTTTACTTATATTGCCTATTAATGCTGCCTTGTTGGTTAGAGAATAGTGGGAATTTCTTTATTTCACTGTCCCGTTTTATTGGGATGACAGTAGGGTAAGTGTGAGGTTTAGTGCACCCTAGAACCTTGTTTAAACCTCCAGCGTCCTTTCTTGCCACTGACCGTTCCAAGGCGGTATCCCTATTGTCAACCCTTTTGTGTTTGTGATGTCTTATTTGGCCTTTTATTCATCTTTAAATTTGTTCTTTGATTCTGTGTGTGTTTGTGGTTGACTGTCGTCCTTGAATGTTGCTTTTCCTGTTCGATTTATATATATATAATTACTGATCCGTGTTGTGGGTCTATAATAGAACTAATATGTTTTGGTTTGACGTGAATATAGAATTTATTTTCATCTCAACGAGAGAAAAAATGACATATAGAGTCTTATAGAAACCACAGCGTCCGAGCGCAATCGCATCGTAGGTCCACACTGTACTGCAAACACGGACTTGAAAATACAATGAAAGAGACAAAAAAACAACAGAAAGGGTGGTGAAGACAGGGTTACCGACTTGGAACGGTCAGTAGGCAAGTTGATGTTATGACCTGTAATCATTCATTTAATAAATGGAGTGACCCTTCACCGATAAAATGCTCACTTAACTTTAATACTATTGTTAATACGAAAACGATGTTTAAAATAGCGCCACGGTTATGCGGAACAATGAATACGAAAATGCCTTTCGAGCGAGTTACACAACTTCCACGGTTTAAGTTACACAGTCTCTATATCAATCGATTTCTTCTTTGTAGGCGTGTCCTTATTTGTAAAGAAATATAGAAAGATCGGACAGGGAAAGTAGCATTCAAGGAGGACAGTCGACCACAAAACACAGAAACAAACATGCAAACAGATAAACAAGAAGGCAAAAGTAATAATAAAAGTAAACGACATCACAAACACAAAAGGGTTGACAATAGGGCTACCGCCTTGGAGCGGTCAGTGGCAAAGTAGGCCACTGGGGGTTTAAACCGGTTCTAGGATGCACCAAACCTCACACTTACCCTACTGTCATCCCATTAAAACAGGACAGTGTAAATCTTCATGTTCATTAGCTCATGTCGAAATCGGGTATTTAAGCGAGCAAACATAACGCAGGAAATCATTTACTGTATATACATCGACCAGTGCACATCATACTATAGGTACTACAGGTAACAGTAATGTTAGCAGAAAAAAGTTAGCCTCTTTCGGGGTTCGAACACACGACCTTCTTTTTTCATGTCAGGTGCTCTATACACTGAATTATAACGCTACTTGAGAAAATAGTATACTAACTACCATTATAAGGACAAATAACTCAAAATAAATATATAGTCCATCTTGTCGCACGTGTAAATTAATATTGCCTGTTGTAATACTTTATGTTATCAATATGAAACTAATACTTCGCCTCAAAATAACCATATCTCGACTTGTTATTTAGCGCTTGAGGAGTTTGTGTGTGCGCGCTAATTATTATGTGATGCCTATTTAGTGTTAAAAATGCTACAACATACCAATAAATAGCCGTGGTCTAGTGGTTCAGCTTTCATTCTTCAAAACTTAAAAATGCAAGACTGTGGTTCAAATCCCATTCTGGTCAATTATTTGTTATCACAGATATTCTGAAGCCGTATATTTGTCGATGTTACCTGTGCGAAGGCTAAATAAAAATGTGATTTTTTACGCATACGCCTTTTTTCTGCCTTATATACCAATTGTTGGGGTGCTCGTCGATTTGAAACTACTTCACACGTGACTCATTCATATTCATGAGTCATCACCTGTTAAAATAGGGACTGTGTAGCTTTAAGCTGTTATTCAATATCGTAAGTAATAGTAGAAATGGCGTGAATTAAATATTTTGTTAAATAATTAAGAATAGTACGAGAGGTGTCAGATCCATTACTTTTAAAACATATTCAACACATGATAATGTATGTCTTTTTGATAAGTCTTTTGTTAAATATACTGAGTGCTTCCATTCAAAATGAAAGCAGGCTAGAATGTGTTATTTAGAAGCATTATCTGCTAAATACCACTAATACGTAGTAGGGAATAACTTTGCACAGTGAAAAAAAACATATAAAAAAAGTATGATAATGGCCCTTTGAAAACGGCCGAGCACGACACATACGAAATACTGCAGTCTCGGTTTGATTGAAACTGTTCATGAGCGGTAGTGTATTATGCTAGCTACCGCTCACGCCCTCTAGCCCCGGGTTGAGCAGAACTCAATATTCATAAAATCAATAGAACACAATTTAAACCATCCCGAAGATGGCATGCATACGGCGGTGGACATGGAGTCATATGCTTCACCATGTCGTACGGCGTATGGTCCCAGTATCTAATAAAATTAAATGCCCCGAAGAGCGAAATAAACATAATGGAATTTAGTTGGGAGCAGCGGTTATGAAGCCTGCGTATCACAAGTAACAGCCAAAAGACTAAATTAAAAAGCAGACGACATATCCTATAAGTGGTTAAACAATACCCAGAGCCTTTTATCGGCCGGAGTAGTGGAACCACCGAATCAAAAATAAAGTAAGAAAACAAAAGAAATTGCAAATGTACCACCGATAACTAAATATAAGTATCGGGCTCAGCGATCTCCAAAGATCAAATGAATAACAGTACTGATTGCAAGCGCGGGGAAACGTATTTGTCGTAAAATAAAAAAAATTAAAATGAAAAATATGCGACATTTTAAAACGGACGAAATCTATGGAATGTTGGGAATATTTTAAAAGAAAAAAGAAACAGGGTCGAAATGAACGATATATTCCAATGTAAAAACGATGAAGCCGAGGATTTATGCAATAATCATAAATTTGACGAATTAGATTGTAAATTTGAGGAACTTGATAAACTGTACAAATATTTAAGATGCAGTTAAGACAAAAAAGATTCTGGATGAATATTTAATTGAATAATCTTTTTCTCATTCGTGTGAAAGTATTAATTTACTTAATGACTATTGTAACAAATGGAGATTAGAGGTGAATACTGTTAAAATATAGGTTATGTGGGGGTTTTTTTAAAAGACGTGGTTTATACAATTAAACTTGAAATTATAATTGAGAGAATAATGAGGTAGTAAATGGTTTCAACTAATTAGGTACGCTTTTTAATTATACTGGAAATGTTGCACTAGATCAGGAACAACTTATTAGAAAAGGTTTGAAAGCATTGAATGTTCCCTTAATAAACTGTAGGACAATAAGGCAGAAATCAAAACATTTATGTCAACTATTCGATTCATTTGGGGGGTCAAATTTGAATAATTCTTCGGAAATTTGAGGATGCATCAAAGCAAAGCGAATCGAAAGAATACATTTAAAATTGTGTAAAGAAAATAGTTGTTGTACATCAGGAGTATATGGTGAATGGTAGGTATCTTTTATGTATAACGCGTTATGGAAGAATACTTAAATACTGGTTTAAATTATTGAAAACTGATAACATAATGCTTAAATAAAATTACATATCGTCAATAAAAGACTGTGAAAATGGGTATAAAAACGGGCATACAATGTAAAATAATATGTTAAACGAATATGGTTTTACACATTTCTAGAATGGCCCAAATTCTGTTAATGTTTAATACTTCATAAACACGTTTAGACAAATAGTTGTTGACTGTTTTATTGTTTTATACAACGATGGTTTGTAGACAAGGAATCAAGTGGTGTACTTGAATTATATACTAATTGTAAACTGAGTTTTAAATATGAATCATATCTTGATAGTTTACCGTCTGAGACCATTTTAACAAAATTCTGAATATCAGCACATTTGTTAAAAAAACAGACTGTTTTTATACTCCCGTAATAGAATACATAAAAACGAAAGACATTGTCAGTGCTTTCGTTATAATAGAACTAGCATGTTTAAACCCGTAGAATTACTGCAGACAAAGGATAATTGATTGAATTGGATTTTATAGTCGCACCAACAGCTAAGGTCATATGGCGACTTTCCAGCTTCCACTGGTGGAGGAAGACCCCAGGTGCCCCTCCGGGCAATTTTCGTGCACGGGCGGGCACCTGGATAGAACCACCGACGTTCCGCAAGCCAGCTGGATAGCTTCCTCACATAAAGATTCATAGGCCCCTGAGGAATCGAACCTACAGCGGTGAGGGGCAAGTGATTTCAAGTCAGAGACGTTAACCACTCGGCCACGGACGCCCCGACAAAGGATAAGAATATTGTTATAAAGTTATCAGCATATAAAAATACAGTTTTAGCTGTAAAGAATATATATGCCGCAATGCAGTCCTCTTCGATCGCGCGATGACCGGACAGATTGTGGACCGTATGATGATTACCTAAATCCTGAAAGAACGGTAAAGGTAGATATAAGAATCGAACAGGAACAGTAGCATTCAAGGACGACAGTCAACCACAAACGCACAAATAAACAAAGAAAACTATATTTAAATATGATTAAAAGGCAAGATAAAACATCACATAAACAAAAGGGTTGATAATAGGGCTAGCGCCTTGGAACGGTCAGTGTCATACCGGTAAACCAGGTTCTATTGTCAACCCAATAAACGGGACAGTGTAAATAAAGATATACCCGCCAGGTTATAATCTCTAACAAACAAGGCAGAACTTATAGACAATATAAGTAAACATAAATGATCATTTATATATAATATAAAACAGAAGTATAGAAAGCCACAAAAAAAAAGTAAGCAATGACTTGGCAGAAGCCATAGAAACAAGATAACAAAACGTTAAGAGTACGATAAGACAAGATTAAAGACTAACATCAAACGCTACCGTCCTATAAGGATTTAGGTAGACGTCATCATAGGATCCACAATCTGTCAGGTCATCGCACAATTGAAGAGGAAAGCATAGTGGCGAACTGTAAATGGGTCAACCACTAAACATGCAGTGCGTTGTTTGATGTTTTCCTCCAGTCTGGTACTTTTTGTCGTAATGGTTTATTCTCTTCTTGATCTGCCTTCTGCCAAGTAATTGAGTACTTTCTTTGTGGCTTCTTACGTTATTGTTGTGGTTTTTTATATGCATATGCATTTTGTTATACTTATACTGCCTATTAACTCTGCCTTGATATAGCCTGGCGGCGGTTTCTTTATTTGCACTGTCCCGTTTTATTAGAATGACAATGGGGTAGAATTGAAGATGTAAATTGTAAAGTTAGGTTCTACTGAATGTAGTCCTTAGATGGTGTATTTCCTGGTCGACTTTTATAACTACTTTGTGTAGTACTGCCAAGGTCATCGTGTTATACGCAATGTCATGAATTAGGAACAATACATAACTATTAGTTCTAGGATCTTTAAACTGTCTTGTATGTAAACTGTAAAAGTAGGTTTCACAAAATATAATAAAACAATATGGGTGATACAAATTGAGAATAGTTTCCCAGTGTATAAACATAGTAGTTTAATTTTTTTTTAATTTTTTTTTGGCCCACCTTCTCAACCCCTTTTATCTGCTCCTTTCTTTCGCCTCCCCTCACTCCGTCTTCCGCCAGCTCTGCTGTTGTCCCTCCTACTAGATGGTGATCTGTTCTGACATACTTTCTGCTGAAGCCTCGCTGTATATTCCGTTTCTGCGACGACTCTCGCTGTTCACCCGCAGTTCACCTGATTTTTCTCTTTTTTCCTTCGGATTGTACTGTTTCTGGGACATTGCTGATATGTCTTCTGATATTGTCTATTGCTGTGAAACAGCCTCCCCCTAGTACTCAATGGTACTCCATTCAAGCTACTATGCCACTACTAGGCTACTGGCCACTGCATACTTTAGACGCGCCATACGAAGAACCAACGAATTTCTGTCAACAGCTTCCCTTCTGTCAGTGAACGTCGGCCTAACATCGTCACAAGTCAGCAGTGAGGTACTAACTACTCATGAAGCAAATTTGAGGGCCGAGAAGGTGGATTTTTGCCGAATGGTAATGAATGATAAGCAATGAATAAATGAAAGATGATAATGGAGAGACCAGCATCCGGCGGGGTTTGAACCCACGACCTTCCGCTTGTGGGCCCAGTGCTCTACCACTGGGCTATAGTAGTTTAATTCATCAAAAGAGTATTCATTAAAACAATCAGAACATATAGCGCATATTTGTGTATTCAAAACCACAATAATATGAATTTTAGGCACTGCCTAAGACCGAGCAGAACTCTTAAAATTAATACTTACATGATATATCGGATTTCATGTAAAATTGAACTTGTAAACCAAATATTTTACTCTTAATATTTATTCTATATTGTTATGATAAAATACTTACCTATCTTAATGTCAATGACAGCATATCAAATCCTGAAATATCTCTGATATGCAAGAAATGGTTAGCATACCAGAGGTCATCCGCCAAGTTGTCATTATTGTCTATATGTATAATAATGATAACTTGCGCATCCATCGCGATGTGCACGCTACCCCTGTTGGATGGACATTGGCTGATTGAAGTTTCATTAAAATGGTCTGAGAAATAAAGTAACATGTTTTTTTTAACAAAACTATTGAAAATGTAGATGAATTACATAAACCGTCATGTTAAAAAACACCGAAACATATGAGTAAATTAATTGACTATTCATAATTTCGATCATCAAAATCAGCTGACCAAGCAATGGCCTAGGCATTTGACACACCTCTAAATTGTGGTAGATGGTAAACTCAAACTCGATCTTTTTCATAGTTTGTTTGTGTGTATGGTGTTTTACGTCATTTTCAACACATGTAAGGTTATATACTAGTACGACGGTCGATTTGTTTTGTGTTGGAGGCATCCACCCACTTTTCCTGGGTAGAACCAGTACACCTCCCGCCATCCGTAAGAATCGACACTCCCTCACTTACAAGTCGAGCTCCAAGTGGAATTCGAACCCGCAGCGATGAGAGATGAAGGTTTAGAATGCAACGTCGTTAACCATTCGACCACGGAGACGCTTCGTCTTTATCATAGATGTTCAACCAAGTTTATTGTAAAAGTTTAGGTATTAACAGTGTGATTTTTTTTAAAACCAATTTTTTAAAATTATCTTATTTTTACTCTTTCAACTCAAGAGGAACTTTTCCTGTGTTCATATTGTTTTCCAGAGAGAATAGTTTTGTATCAGACATATCTTTTTGGCAGCGACTACAAACAGTTACACTGAACACTTTCATTTCAGTTCTTCTTTCTAGACAAATTTCGCATTTAGAAAAATGTACGCCATCTGTTCTATTTCAAAGGCAAGTATAGCATCCATAGCAAGGTTGAATTTTTCATCTTTCTGTAATGGTGCAGCTTCTGGTATGTCATTTATTTGATATGTTTTGGTAATATACCCTTTTTCCCGTTTATTTCTCATTTCCCTTTTCTTTGATTCTGACTGTGTTTCGTTTTCAAGAGGTTTTTCATAACTGATTCCTAGTTTCCTACATTAAGATTTGATGTCATTGGTTATATTGGAATTGGAATTTGAGTCCTTATTTGGTTCAGTATATGATGTACTAATATAATTTTCTGAATTATGTTTGCTCTTGTTGCCATGCGAGTTTTCGGTGGGTGATATTCGCTTTTTACTTTTACTACTATCAGCGTCATTAGAACTTGAAACTGTTCATTATTCAAAAGCAAGTCAGTGGTTGTACATGACAATTCTCCTTCATTGGTTGAAAAAGAAAACATGTGATATTGCTCTGCACCATTTTGATGCGTAAAACTCATGTGTACATTGATGTTGTAGCCTAAAATGGTAGACACAGTTTCAATCTCACAAGCTGTGGCCCACCCATGACCAATTATCATTTCCCTCTCGTATTAAAGTTTGGTCATGTCCCCCGTCATGTCAGGACTGTGGTAAATTTGGACCAACTCCTCCATGTCAACCCTGTTATCAGCAATATAAGAGCATATATTTCTCCTATATTGTCTTGTCGACGTGCCGTAAAACACCATTCATTCATTCCTATATTGTCTGAACATATTTACTTTCCAGTGATGCTTAGAAATAGGCAATGAAAAATGCAGTCACCATCACATTGTATTTGTTGAACGGAACATTGTTAATATAACTGGGATAAGCTTGAAGGCTGAACTCAGTTGGAAGATTTGTCTCCTGTCAGTTCACTATTTTTAAACAGAAAAGCAGTGTGTGCGTGAAGGTCTTTCGGACTTACCCTGCGATGAACTGAATTCAAGAGCGAGATCTTTCTATGCACAAATTAAAAAATATATTCTGACGGTTTTGACAGCTGTCAGTTCTTTGTTTACCAACAAAACGACACATTGACGTCATACATTGACGTCACACATTGATGTCATCACATCATGATCCCGAAAAATGATGGGATTGGTCGAGTTTTCACGATTGTGTTTTTCTTTGTTGTAAACAGAGATATAAACATTGGTTTAATGAAGATTAGTTTAATTTTGACAACCAATAACAAATAATAAAACAACTGCTAATGATAAGCATTATTTTAATGCATATAATAAATATCGCTTCATTCGTCACTACTCGTCAATATCCCGAAGAATGACGGGATTAGCCGAACTAGTACGAATACTCCGAATAGGCGTTTATCAAACTACGAAAAGAAACAATCGTCCAAGTGAAACAGACTGATCCCCTGATGATCTGAGGAAAAAAAACGAAATTGCCGAATACAATTTCATCAATGGCGGCGCTTCCTATGCGACACAGTTTGTTTGCCCAGCCAGATACGATTTCAAAACTTGCACATATGTTACCATTAGCCGAGCTCTGCTCGGTAATATATATTTGTTGAGCAAAGACGGGCAATTGTGCAATCTCAATTTAGTGTAATATACGTGATATTTCATTTATAATAGCTTTTCCTGCATTTTAGTGCGGTTTCTATAGGAACCTTAATCATATTTTTGGGTTATTTGTTCATTATCTATACTAAACAAACACTGTTGAGTCCGCTTAACACTCCAAACAAGTTATCCTGTTAAAATCAGAAAGAGATTTTAAAAATGCGTTTTATCGTACTGAAGTCCGTACCATCCCATACAGAGCCAATAATTTTAAAATGGCCGAGTGTCAAAGCGAATCAAACTTTCATTTCAAATTCGATTGTGTTTCGCAATTTCCGATTGTATTTCCTAATGTTCTTGCTTGTCGTGCTTGTCAGATTGATAATACATCTTAAATTTAAATAAATCTATGATTTGCGATTTGTCATTTTCCAATTTCTCAAGCAAACAAATAATTAGGCCGTACTCATATGCACAAGCACCAATGCATGGTAAATTCAGCAATCCAGTTGTCAGGATGTGTTGTTTCATCAATATTTCTAGCCAAAAACTTGCATTTAATTGTCATGAAGAATGGACGCGGTAATACATCATAGTTATATTTGTACAATTACATTGTAACTCATATCATTCTAATACGCATTTCCTTAAAATAGATATAATGATATATGAGTTCCTTGAAATTGGTCAAGTATTTTCAATCATAGTTAAAATTTACCGTCTGTTTTGTTGAGTCGACGAATTTGTTGGGTTTGTTGTTGTTGTTGTTTTGTTTCTTTGTTGTTGTTGTTTTTTGTTGTTGATGTTTGTGTTCGTTTTTTACATACAGTTTAATTGTCATCCATAACATAAAACGAATAGTTGTTGTTTTGTCTTGAGCTTCATATTTTATTTTATCTCGAAGTTATAAATACTGATAAAGGTGATCCTTTGGGAGCAACAAACACAATTAAGAGAATAAAGCAGCAGACTCGGTTTTATTGAGTCTGTTCATGAGAAGTAATGAAAGAAGCAACACCTCTCACGCCCCTAGCACCGGCTTAAGCGGTATTCTACTTCAAAGCCACCTATATTGGGTTCGTTGGTCCCAAAGGACCAGTACAAATAAGACTACTGATTCGTAGCACGGGGAGACTTTAACAGTCGCCACACTGCACTAAACGAACGCAAGTGTGAATTTAATAAATACTGATAAAGGTGATCCTTTGGGAGCAACAAACACAATTAAGAGAATAAAGCAGCAGACTCGGTTTTATTGAGTCATGAGAAGTAATGAAGGAAGCAACACCTCTCACGCCCCCTAGCACCGGCTTAAGCGGTATTCCACTTCAAAGCCACCTATATTGGGCTCGTTGGGTCCCAAATGACCACCTTTAAACGTATGCAATTTACTTCAAGTGTTGTGAGTCTATAATAAAAATCAAAGCACTGAAAGTGCTGAATGCGGCGGCGATGTTTGTGTAACGGACAAAATCTGAATAAGATGAACATGCCATGAATAACAAAGAGCATGAAAAAATGAATACGAAATGGGGGGAAAACAGCGCTGGACGCGAGTTGTTCTTGCCATGTGTGCATCTTGTCAATTGGTATGGCGTTCAGATCCGGAATGCCCATCTACCTTTCTGTTCTTGCACAAATTTACCCTGAACTCTACATCTATGAAAGTTTTGATCAATTCCGATCTTAAATACAGGAGATATAACGATAACAATATTTCTGTATATGTTATATTCCAACACAATAACAATCCAGTGGTGTCTAAACTTTTCTTCTTTTCGTCTTATCACTTATAATAATTCACTGAACTCGTGAATCACTAAACAACTTTTGAAATAGTTGTTATTATATACAATTTTTCATAATAAAGCAATAATCATGTTGTTTTCACGTTTCTACCAGTAATTCGCAATAAAAAATAGTTCTCGTATGGTGAATAAGTTTTAAGACCTGAACAAGACAAATCTTGCATTTAATTAATACAAATACCATACAAAATACAAATAATACAACTTTGAATATTGTTACCTATATGTGTACATGTCGCATGTTTATTATTGATTTGGCCTTGAAGAAAGTTAAAAATAGTACAGATGTAAACATGTTTACAGTGTATATGCTAGTTCATATCGTCAGGAAATTCTCAGTTTGGCCCATACAACTCATTTGTCTGGCATGTAGGTGTCAGTATAATGTTGTGCCATTTGTATTGGTCTAATCTCAAAACGGATATACTGTGTCTTGCCATACCTGTTAAATGTTAGGAAAGTCCAAATCAGAAGATGCCCAAAGCATATGTTCAACATTTTCATGCATTTGATGAACCGTTCAGTAAAATAATCGCGGACTGTGTTGGGCCCTTGCCTCAGATCAAGTCAGGTAATCAATATCTGTTGACGATTATGTTTGCGCCAACAAGATTTCCTGAAGCTGTTCAAGAAAGAAATGTCAAACCTGGTGATAAAGTTCTTGCTTCAGACCATTGGAACGGTGGCGTTTGATGTTTGTCTATGATCGTTCTTGTCGTGCCCTTAATGGTTTATTCTCTTGTTGCTCTGGCTTCTGCCAAGTCATTGATTACCTTCATTGTGGCTTTCTAGGCTATTGTATTTTTGTATTATATTTACACGAGCATATTTGTGTTTTACTTATATTGCCTATTGATGCTGCCTTGTTGGTTAGAGATTAGATCATGGCAGGGATTTCTTTATTTACACTGTCCTGTTTTAATGGGATGACAGTCGGGTAAGTGTGAGGTTTGGTGCACCCTAGAACCGGTTTAAACCCCCAGTGGCCTTTGTTCCCACTGACCGTTCCAAAGCGGTAGCCCTATTTTCAACCCTTTTGTGTTTGTGATGTCGTTTGCATTTTTTATTACTTTTGCATTCTCGTTTGTCTGTTTGCGTGTTTGTTTTTGCGTTTTGCGGTTGACTGTCGTCCTTGAATGCTGCTTTCCCTGTCCGATATATTTATCTTTTTTGATGACCTATTCATGGAAAGCCTTTACAAGCTAGGTATCATGGTCCTTATATAGTAGAGAAAAGGATCAGTGATTTAAATTATATTATCAATACTCCTGGAAGCCGGAAGCAACGTCAGCTTTGTCATATCAATATGTTAAAAGAATACAATGACCGAGATAGCCTTTCTTCACATTTAGTTAATATAGTAGCTCTATCCCACTTGAAGATTACAGAATAAGAATGAACAGTTTGACAAAAATGATCCTGGTTAGTGAAATTACAAAACAGTGACATTTTGAAAAGTCTTGACGAGAAACTGTAACATCTAGAACCATTACAGAGACATGAGCTGAAACAATTAATACATGAATATGAGCACTTATTGTCTGATGTTACAACACGAACTAACAACATTTACCATGATGCCGATGTTTGAAATTCTACTCCAATAAACCAGCATAAATATAGAATGAAGCCTTCTAAACAACAATATCTCAAAGAAGAAATGCAATACTTATTACTTCATTGAACAAGTAAAAGTAACTGTAGTTTACCATGTATTCTTGTGGCGAAACCGGATAATACATACCGGATGTGTACTGACTATAGAAAAGTCAACAGTGTTACAAAAACTGATTCATTTCCAATTCCACGAATTGACGAATGTATTGACAAAATTAGAAATGCAAAATACGTTACTTACAACATTTGATATTTTGAAAGGATTTTGGCAGATGCCTCTCATAGAAAGAGCAAAAGAAGTTTCAGCATTTGTAACTCAAGATGGACTATTTCAAAATAAAGTTATGTCATTTGGAATGAAAAATTCTCCAGCAGCGTTTCAACGTCTCGTCAATATGTTAATCTCCGGTTGGTTTAGATGGATGTGACGCGTACATCGATAATGCGATCATTTACAACAACACATCGGAAGACCATTTACGGACCATTAGACGTTTCTTCGATCGTCTTACTGATGCGAATTTGATCGTCAACATGAACAAAAGTGAATTTTGTCGTGCAATTGTCAGATTTTTGGACGGTGCCGTTAAAGTAGTGGGAATTATGGCGCATAACCAATTTCTACTAGAAACAAAAGAGCACCAGATTGCAGCGCGATAAAAGTAGTACCATTTGAAAGGTTGTAAATGGGCAAAATATCCGTATATTGACAACATATTGCTAAATATGTAAGCGTTGGTAAACATTAGGTAATTTTAACTTAAGTTTAAGTAATACGCAGTTTTTGAAGAGATGTGATCCTGTACAAATTAATAAATTAATGCTGATATGTCTTATAACGTAAACAAACGTCTACATGAGATAGGGAGCAAAAGCCGTACCGTACCGTACATTCCGAAATACATCGAAAACAGCAGGTGCGTAGTACGGAGAATACCGAAAGTAGAAATTAATAGTTTAGTAACGAATCTAATAGAGATTATTGGTATAGTATCAGTTAATGAAGGATGTATATAACGACAAAGGATAATTTTTATTAATTTATTTATGAATGTAATGTTGTTTAACGGCTCATCAACTCAGTATATGTTAGGTCAAGGTCAGCGGTCGATGGCGGACGTGTGAAAACTGAGCTCCGGAAAAAAAGCGTTTTTCTTAAACTTTTGAAAATTTGATATGATGGCAAGTGGCGGTGGTGACAGAGATTGTAGTAGTCAAATAATGAGCGATTTAGAGGATGAGAATACAGATCAGATGACGTACAACCTTTCTACTGAAAACCGCTTTGAAATAAATAGCTGGCGGGGTAATGACAACAATGACAACAATGGCGGCAATGGCGGATGGCAGGTGAATGATAGACAAGCGAAGCGCTGACGTTATAGTACAGGTATATCGAACTTTGACGCTAATTACCATACTCTCACAACTGATGATAAACTCACTGTGCTTTTTGACAAGTTGGTCAATTTTGAACAAAAACAAGATAGACATAATGTTGAGATGAAATGTCTGAATATGGGTATCGGGCAAATAGGCAAAAGAGTGGATCGTGCAGAGAGGTATGTTGACATTCACGCTAAAAAACTTAAAATGTTGTCATACAGATCAATTGATATTGAATCTCGAAGCCGTCGAAACAATCTGATATTCTGGAATGTGACAGAGCGCATAGGCTTGGGTCATTATCTAGACCGAATTTCAGGGATATGCACGATCCAAAACGCCCTATTATTGTTCGATTCAGGGATTACTCTGATACAGATTACATTCTGGAGAGGGCCTATAAACTCAAAGGTACCAATTTCAGGATTGATAGGGACTACCCTAAGGAAATTGTCGACGCTAGAAAGCGACTGTACCAAAGCGCAGAGGCGGTTGATGCACGTAGATCCCGATTGAAACATCAAATTAAATATCCCGCGAGGTTATATGTAAACAACAGGTTAGTACGAGACGAGTTTCCCGACTGGTATACTGTATTGAATGAGAGCAGACTAGAGGGCTTTGATTCTGTTTACAATGGAAAGTTACCCGAAACAACAGGTCCAGAAATTAACTCCATTCATAAATATGACCCAAACTGATTTCACCATGGACATAGATAATGTGGAGTCAAATCACACTCGGGAAGGCATACATAGTGTGGCACATGGTTGTGGAAAACAGATGGACTCGCTAAATACTAACCACTCCAGTTATAGAGCCAATGAGTACACGACATACAGCCGAATACACGCTAATACAGACATAGGTGTACAATGTGATTTATCGGTGTTACCAGCGGCAAGTGATACAATTCCAGTTAACACCATACAGGGAGATATAAATGTAAACTTACCTGTTGTCCTTCCTACTTCCGTGATAATTCCATCAATTCAAAACATAAGTGCAAGTAATCCCAAAACACAAGTAAATATGCCTAATTCTCAATACACAGGTACACACGAGCAAGTGGTTCAAATGCGTGCAATGCGTGAAAGGTCACGTTGTAATTCAATAGTACTGGAACACAGGGATTCGAGTCAGCATACATTGAATAATAATAGGTCTCGATCCACATCACGTAAAGTAAATACAAATTAGAGTAAGCAGTCAGTGCAAGACATTATTTCCAAATATGGGGGAAATCGTAGTAAGACTCCAGCTAGTAGTGAAAAGGTTAAGGCGACCAATTCACAGAGTGAAACTTTAAGTAACACATCTGCTAGTGGCGGAACTGGAGGTGACGGTAGAGATAAACAGTCGAATGCACAGGAAACTGAGTCTGAAAATGAGAGGAATGATGATACAGTGTAGGATTTAAGGGGGAGTACGATTAAATTTGCATTATTAAATGTACAGGGTCTTAGAGGTAAACGTTATAATAAATTGGAATCACCGGAATTGATTGATATGTTTGATAAACATGATATTGTGTTACTAACAGAAACATGGACAAATGAAACTTCAGATGTTGATGTAGATGGTTGTGTGGCCTTTGTGTTAAATAGAACGCTAAAAGCCAAAAATAGCAAAAGGGACTCTGGGGGAATAATTGTTTATATTGCAAACAGATTAGTAAGTAATGATACCTTAATTAAAAAATTTAATGACTGTATAATTTGGGTTGAATTAACCGGTGCTTTATTCAATTTAACGGAAGATGTGTATTTATGTTTATGTTATAATATACCTATGGGAAGTGGTAGAGTTTTATTTGAAGATAACAGTATTTTCGATACTATTTTGAATGGCATGATTCTTTTCGAAAACTTGGCCGACAATAAATGTAATTTTATTATATGTGGTGATATGAACGCCAGAACTTTGTCGAAAATTACTCTTTACATATTTCTAATATTTTACCAGATGACTATGTTGTTGATACGCCAGCCGAACGTTTTTCCGAAGATAAAATATGTAATGAATATGGTAGAGACTTGTTAGATTTTTGTATAAATAATGGACTTATGATAGTAAATGGTCGGGTAGGGGGAGATAAGTTTATTTGAAGGTATACTTGTATCAAAAATAAAGGAAGTAGTGTAGTAGACTATGTTTTATGTAGAACAGATCTTTTAAATTTATTCTGCACTTTTGAAATTCATGAACCGACTATACTCTCTGATCACAGTGTTTTGAGTTTTTCATTAAGTGCAAAACCAGAAGAAGAAGAAGATGTAGAACATCTAAGTGGTAAACAAATAGATTTTATTTGCAAGTGGGATAATGATAAAAACTGAGTCATATTACTGAAGAGTTATCAGATATTCAAACACCGGATGAGCTGGATGTTAATTTAGATGCATTCTATGAAATTATTAGTGATGTATGTGACCACTTATTTAAGAAAAGGGTACATAAAACAGAACGCGGGGGTAACAAATGTATAAACAATCAAAAATGGTTTGATGAGTCATGTAAATCAAAACGAAAATAATGTTATCAAATGTTTAATATATATAGACCGGATAAAAATGATAGTAATAGAGTAAATATGACGCGTGCAAGAACAGAATATAAGAGTTCTATTAGACGAAATAAATACTTGTTTGACAAAACACAAACTCAGAAACTAGAAATAGCGCGTTTCAAAAATGCAAAACAATACTGGAATATGCTTAAAGGTGCAACATTACACAAAAAATCAAAAAAGTTATCTGTTGATCACTTTGCATGATATTTTCAAGCTATTAATGATCCAAATGATGTATTTTACCAACCGGATGATGACGTTTTATTATTCAGTGAATGCTATTTAAATGGGGAATTACAAGAAATGTTTGAAGAATTAAACATTGAAATATCGTTTGATGAGATAACTAAAGCTTGCAAACAATTAAAAATGGGTAAAAGTGGGGGGGCCCGATAACATGATTAATGAATTTTTTCGTTACGGCATTGATAATATAATTTTTTTACCTTATATTTTTTGATTATTCAACAATGTGTTTAATGTAGGTTATTTCCCAGATAAATGGACAGACGGTTATATTGTACCATTACACAAAAAAGGTAGTATTGATGACGTTAATAAGTACAGGGGTATTACACTTTTAAGTACGTTCGGCAAACTGTTTACACGAATTTTAAACAATAGGTTAAATGATTGGCCGAGAAGTATAATGTGTATGTAGAAGCGCAATCTGGTTTTAGAAGGAATATGGGAACTGTTGATAATATTTTTGTTTTGCACGGCATTATACAGCATACCATTAACGAGGGAAAACGTCTATTTACTGCGTTTATAGATTTCACAAAAGCTTTTGATTACATAGTGAGGGATATTTTGTGGTTAAAATTGATTAAATTTGGTGTAAGGGGTAAAATGCTTAATATTATTAAATCTATGTATATGTCAGTGAAATCGTTTGTTAAATACGATAATGAGTTAAGTGAAGAATTTTCGTGCTACTTAGGGGTAAGACAAGGGGAATGTTTATCTCCTTTTTTATTTGCTATGTACTTAAATGACATTATTATCTCATAAGAAATTACTTTAAAGGTATTGACGTTGGTTTACTGAAGATGTTCTTACTTCTGTACGCAGACTATATTGTTATATTTTCTAATACCGATCAAAGACTACAGAAAGCATTAGATGTGTTACATGATTATTGCAATAAATGGAGATTACCGGTAAATACCATCAAAACCAAAATTATGATATTTAGAAGAGGGGGATTATTACCCAGAAATTTACATTTTATGTATGATGGTAAAACTATAGAAATTGTAAACCATTTTACATATTTGGGTATTGTTTTTACTACATGTGGGTCATTTTCTACCACATGTGATACGTTAGCTGGGCAGGCAGGCAAAACTATTTTTAAACTTAATAAATATTTACAAAATTTTACGGAATTAACTGTTAAGCATGTGTTGGACCTATTTGATACACTAATAAAACCAATATTACAGTACGGGTGCGAAATTTTGGGGTTCTTAAATGCAAACGTAATAGAAAGAGTACATCTTAGTTATTGTAAAAGTATACTTGGGGTTAAAAAATCCACTCAAAATGATTTTGTATATGGTGAACTAGGCAGGACGCCTTTAAAACAGCATAGAATTATAGCTGTAATTAAGTACTGGTTAAAAGTTTTAAATTGTGAAAGCAATAAATATATAAAAACTGTTTATAATATGATGCTTTGTGACATTGAGATGAGGCCTAATAAGAAAAACTGGGCATCAGCAGTAAATTACTTCTTAGAGAGCATGGGTTTTAATTATGTGTGGTTATTTCAGGGTGTTGGAAATATGAGTATGTTCATATTAAATTTTAAACAAAGATTATCAGATACTTTTATCCAAAACTGGAATTATCGTATACAGGATTCTTCGAGAGCTAAAACATATTCACTTTTTTGTGTATTCTCGTATAAATCATATCTAGAAAATGTTCAAATAAGAAAATTTAGAGTAGCACTGTCTAGATTAAGAATGTCTTCACATAGGTTACAAACAGAAGCGGGTCGTTGGCATAAGCCACACCGTATTCCTATTAATGAGCGCAAATGTTGTATATGTGACGTTCTAAAAGACGAATACCATTTTATATTGGAATGTACTTTATATAAAGAACAAAGAACAAAACTTATCAATCGATACTATTGGCAAAGACCAAATATTCCCAAATTTATAGAACTGTTGACATCAGAAAAGCTTACTACTTTAAAGAATTTGGCTACTTATGTATTTGATGGTTTTAAAATTCGAAATTACATATATTACAAGCAATAAATACTAGGACTCTCCCAAGAGGTACTCTAACAACAATATTACTGTATGTGACACGTGGATTTGAAGTATGTTTCTCTTTTAAACAATTGTTTATAGTAAAACTTATACTGTTAGAAATAGCATAATTAAAACTGACTTAGAATGTCAGTATATTGTACAAAATGTGATACTATGTAATGTGTGTTACTGCCATCGACCTCTGCAATTGAAAATTGTGTGTGTTTCTGTATACTCATGTACCAAATGGTCTACTGTATTTGTTGAATAAACTAATATGTTATTTAGAGCCGCCCCAGAGAGAGGGGAAGAAACAAAATACATAGGAATCCGGGAACCGTGTCCTACTCTTATCATATGGTTCTTTAACGTGCTCGGAGGGTAGACCGATACACGGGACTACCCAGTTTACGTCCCAATCCGACGGACGAGGCTAAGGAAAAATGTCTTGCCCAAGAACACACCGACGAAACTCAGTGGCACCAGGGAAGATTGAACCCGGGGCCTTATTTTAACACATTTTATTACCATTATCAATATCGTGTTTAAAAAGCATTTATATTTAAGGAATTTAGAACAATACATAGAAACTCTGGCTACCGTTACATCAGACTACATGTATTTTTTTTCTAGTTGTCCTTATTCAATGAAAGAGTATGAGAGAAGTTTGTTTTGTTTTAGCCATATCGCTACCGAAAACGTCTTTGCAGAAATCCTATTTTTCAGATATTAAATGGGCGATAACTCTGTCATGCATGATTGAATCTGGTTGGCTTTCGAAAGGAATCGAGATCTCATTTATACGTATGTTGTGACCAGCTTTCTCTGACATTTTCTTTTTACAATTATTACCCTTTGACAGTTATAAAATTGAAACATTTTTGCATAACTTCACTTTTTATCCCCCGCCTATTAGGAGGAGAGATATAGAATAACCGTTGTCCGTCTGACCTTCCTTCCGATCCCATAACTTTGGAAATGCCTCATCCGATTTCAATAATATTTTGCACAAATGTTAACCACCTTAGTATGCAAACCCGTTTCTTCCGGAATCAATACTTTCGGAGTGGCACCGTCCATCAGCACTTTCAGTGCTTTGATTAGGACATGAAGTGGGACAGGGTCAGGTTAAACCTATTGAGGCTAAGGTCTAGGTTATTTCTGCACTTGTAAAAAGTAATTGATGGTTTTCTCTGTATGGCTGGTTATTACAAAAAATGCCAACAATCATTTAACAAATTAAAAGCCGTATTGACGAGTGCACCAGTGCTTTCAGCACCAAATTTTGAATTTAAATTTAAATTAGCAGTTGATGCTAGCGACATCGGTGCAGTACTTCTGCAAGAAGACAACATTTATTATTCATCCAGTTTGTTACTTTTCGAAAAAGTTTAACAAGCATCAGAAAAATTATTCAACTATTGAAAAAGAGTGTCTTTCGTTCATTTTGGCATTACAACATTTTGAAATATATTTAACTTCATCTATTTCGCCAGTAGTTGTCTTCGTTTATCACAATCCACTCACATTCATAAATAAAATGAAAAACAAAAATCAATGATTGCTGAGGTGGAGTTTGATGTTGCAAGAGAATGATTTTGAGATAAAACATATCAGAGGGAAAGATAATTTAATTGCAGATTGCCTATCTCGTGTTTAAGATACTTGCGTATATTTAAACCATCGTAATTTAATATATGTGTTAACATTTGTTGATTTTAAAAAGAAAAACATGTCATGCTGTAATATATGTTTTGAGATATGTGTTGAAATCGAATGTTATTACATTATTGCATTGCTTATTTTATGCCGTTCAAAAGAATGCTTTATTACATAAATCATTCTTGTTGTTTAAGGGGGAAGGTGTTACCTATATATGTACATGTATTGTTGCATGTTTATTATTGATTTGGCCTTGAAGAAAATTTAAAAATAGTTAAACATGTTTACAATGTATATGCAAATTAGCAATGCAAATTCATTTATGATGATGTGGTCTGTTTTCATTGGATTATTTTATGCAAATTCATTTATGATAAAATTTGGACTATTTTCATTGGACGGTTTTAGTGGGGAACACTTCAAGAAGAATTGAATTGAATTGGATTTTATAGTCGCACCAACAGCTACGGTCATATGGCGACTTTCCAGCTTCCACTGGTGGAGGAAGACCCCAGGTGCCCCTCCGGGCAATTTTCGTGCACGGGCGGGCACCTGGGTAGAACCACCGACGTTCCGCAAGCCAGCTGGATAGCTTCCTCACATAAAGATACTTCAAGAAGAGCCTGTGATAGTATATAAACATACTGTGGGAGTTGAGCTGAGATCAGATTTCAGTATTCTTCAATAAAGTTAATTTTGATTTGGATAATTTTTAAAATATATTTGTGCTCATTTAAAATAACAGTGAAATTGGATATTTGGACTAAACCAGAACTATTGGCAATTAAGTAAGACTGAAAGGACTTACTGCTTTGGAATTAAAGAGACACTTACTGTTTTGGATTAAAGAGATACTTGCTAATCTGAACTAAAGAAGCATTGGATAATTGTTTTTGGACTTAATTAAAAAATTGGGTATTTATTAAAAACTGGATTTGTGTATTCTGTAAGTGAATATTTTATGTAAATAACTGTATTTACTATATTTGTTTGTGACTCGTTTTGCTTCTTTCT